>JACEIK010006663.1:0-17447 GCA_018107945.1 Datura stramonium | reverse complement strand
GTGGAGTGATTTATTTTTGGATGGTTTTGACCCGGGTAGGGGTATATAGATTGTTTGTTGGTTGGCACCTTCCAGCTTATGGGGGCTGGTATTGGTCCTTTGTTAGGGTCACTGACGACTCATCAGGATTGGCAATGACTCGTCGTGTCGCCCTTCAAGTACACTGCCATCCTCAATTAAAATTCCATAGGCTTGCTCACGACCCACCTCACCAGTCGTTAGGACTAACCACGAATCGTGGGGTCCCATCTGTTAGGTGCACTGGTCAGACCTCCTACTTAATCCTCAACCTCATCCCACGGTAGACTTGATGACCCGTGGTACCACGAGTCGTTCCCATGCCCGTGGGGACCTCAACTCCTTATCCCCTTCCAACCTCCCCACAAGCCATCTGACGACTCGTGGGGTCTCCTCACGAGTCATCTAACGACTCATCCTACACTGCTGGAACATTTTTTTTCAGATTTTCCCCATTTGACTCCCGGGTCTGATCCTTGGGTTCCCGGGGTATAACGATATCTCCCCCTTGGGAACATTCATCCTCGAATGTTAGAAACATGCAGAAAACTTAGAAACAAGCTATCACCATATACAAATACTGATCATTTAAGCCGAAAACTGATGGAATGACTACCTCCGAAAAGAACTACATAACTAAACTGAATTCAGACACCACATACATATGGCATATCATAAAAGAAACTTGTATGCATGAACTGAATATGAAAAACTAATTAGAGGTTTAGGTCAAAAGTAATACCTCAAGGGAAACTGAGCCAGTAGAGAACAGGTGTGCGTATCTAGCCATCATATCCGCTTCGGCTTTTCATGTAGCTCTTTCAACATGTTGATTTCTCCATAATACTTTAATTGAAGCTACTTCTTTGTTCCTTAACCTCTGAACCTAATGATACAAGATCTCCACCGGGATTTCTTCATAACTGAGGCTATCCTTTACACCAACGCTGTCCATCGGGACTACTAAAGCTGGATCACCCAAGCACTTTTTCAAAAGTTACACATGAAACACAGGATGAACTAAAGATAACTCTGAGGGCAAGTCCAACTCATACGCCACCTTACCAATTCTCCTCACCACCCCGTAGGGACCAACATAGTGGGGATTGAGTTTCCCCTTCTTTTCGAACCGCATGACTCCCTTCATAGGAGATACCTTTAGAAATACCCAGTCGTCCACATCAAACTCCAGATCCCTTCTCCTCACATCAGCATACGATTTCTGACGACTCTGAGTGGTTTTAAACCGGTCCCTTATCAACTGGACCTTTACCATGGACTCATGAATCGAATCAGGCCCTATCATGGCTGCCTCACCAACCTCAAAACATCCGATGGGCGATCTACATCTTCGCCTGTAAAGAGCCTCGAACGGTGCCATCTGAATGCTAGAGTGATAACTATTATTATAAGCAAACTCGATTAAGGGCAAATGATCATCCCAACTATCTTTAAAATCCATAACACATGCCCTCAACATGTCCTCAAGAGTCTGGATTGTTCACTCAGCTTGTCCATCCATTTGTGGATGAAAGTCATGCTGAGCTTGACTTGAGTCCCAAGTCCCTTCTGAAAATACCACCAAAATTGAGAGGTATGAGTACCTCAGTCTGAAATAATAGACAAGGGCACCCCATGAAGTTGAACCAACTCCCTAATATACAACTTGGCATAATCATCCGCTGAATCCGTGGTCTTGATTGGTAGGAAATATGCAGCCTTAGTTAACCTTTAAAATACCCTATTCCTACCTTAAAACGACATAGTTTAGGCCTTAGGAGTTTAGGAAATTATGAGAAGGCCCTTACTAATTCGCAGAAAATAACTACTAGGTGACCCCAACGGGTGACCTGACGACTAGTCAGTACGGGAAATGACTCGTCGTGTCTCCCATCAAGTACACTGCCTCATCCTTAATTAAAATTCCATATGCATGATCACGACCCACCTCACAAGTCGTTGGGACTGACCACGACTCATGAGGTCCCATCTGTTAGGTGCACTAGTCATCCCTCCTACTTAATCCTCAACCTCATTCCACGGTAGACCTGACAACTCGTGGTAGCTGACCATGAGTCGTTCCCATGCCCGTGGGGACCTCAACTCCTCAGCCCCTTCCATCCTTCCCAAGAGCCACCTGACAACTCGTGGGGTCTCCTCATGAGTCGTCTAATGACTCGTCTTGTACTGCTGCAATATTTTTTTTAGATTTTCCCCGTTTGACTCCCCGGTCTGATCCTTGGGTTCCCAGGGTATAACACAATGCGTCTCATAGAATTTCTTATTAATGTTAGGTAAATCATCCCTCAATCCTTCTAGATCAAATCTTTTCTCCAAAGTAAGTGATCTACCTTGAAACTTGAGGTAGTACTCCTTCATGTTTGGCACACAAAATATCATAGCATCACAATTGTTGGTTGGGTTTTTTGGCTTTGTGGCCTTACCCTTCCTTTTTATCTTGGAGGTTAAGGCCTTTCCTTTGTCAGTTCGCTTGGATGAAGTTATTTTCCTGCAAGACTATGTGAGTGCCATACACAAACCAATTTTTTTTTGTATTTTTCATAAAGAAAGTAAAAGAAAATAACTGTGCTAAGCTAAGAGATAAAAGAAAAGAGATTGGATGTTAAAAAAATGGAACAAAATTATCTAACAACTTGCAGCACCTGTGCCAGACATACATTTCACAGGTTGAGACCCGCGATTCGCAGGTGTGGCGTAGGTGTGGGCAGATTATCAGAAAATTTTATTACCCCCCTGCATTGCACCTGCGTTTTGCAGGTGCAACACGATGGGGCGGTGCACCTGAAGCTTAAACCCTCTCCTACATTGTAACCTGCATTTTGTAGATTGCCTCCGCGATTCGCAGTTTCTCAACAGTAGCAAACATCAAATTTGTGCCTATTTTTCATAAGTATGAACCCAATCACTATCTAACGGGTACTCAGACTTCCCTAAAATATTTATCAATAATATCAACACAATTTCAACCATTTGTACCACTCAACCGCCTCCCTTAAGATAGATGTTACCCCTTCTATCATCCGAATATATCAGGTTACCTTTTCAACCTATATTCACAAAGCAAATTCACATTTCACACTACTCTCCCATCTTATCACATTTTCATCTACAATCAAGCACAAAAGAAAAGATGACGATTTTTCCTTAAGAAAGATGTCAACCTATCTATCATTGGAAAGAATCATGCATCTTAAGCAAGTGGGTTACTCAGAATTCACCCCCAACTAAAATTTCAAATCATGAGAGCACAAGAAAGAGGCATAATCATCATAAAACAACACTTCCTACCCAATTAGTTTTGCAATTTCAAGATTACCCCCCCACACACAAACATCAATTTCATTATGAACAAGAAAAGCTAGTAATGGGAAGTGGGGGAAAACATGGGTCTTGGAAAATCGGGGTTATCATGCTTGCTTGTCTACATATATCATGAAAACTCAAGAATTCAAGATGAAAAGCAAGAATACATACCAAATGGAGTGAGTGATAAAGAGAAATGGAACTTGAAAATTTTCTCCAAGGTGTGGCTGACCCTAGCCTTTTTTTATCTTTATGGTGTTTGAAGTGAGAAGTGATGGTAGAAAATGGTGGAGAAATGATGGGTTTTATTGGGTTGAAAGAACTAAAGGGATTGGTGGGATTTAAGGTGGTATTAATGGAGGAATGAGGGAAGTTGTAGTGGTAGTTTGGAAATAGAGAAGGTGGGGAAATGGTTTGGAAAAATAAAGTTTTTGAGAAGTAGGAATAAGTTTAAAAGATCTAGGTCGACCATGGTTCGGGTTTAGTCAATGGGTTGGTCAACATTTTAAATACCTTTCATACATGTAACTGCACTGGACCTATGGTCGTAAAACAGAACCTGCAAAATGCATATCGAAGCATCGATTTCCTCATTTCTTCCCAGTTTACGGCTATGCGTCTACGATAGGCCTGCGTTCTGCGGATCTGTACCTGCGTTTCGTAGGTTGCACACAGATTTTCTTATTTTGCATGATGTTTTCCAAGTATTCTTCTTTAAAACTTATAAAGACCTATGTTCTATGGATTTTCACCTATGTTTCGCAGGTGAGATTCGGGAAAGCTTGAAATTTGCCAGGTCTACTGGTTTGAAGCTACGACTATCCTACATTCCATAGGTTTGCACCTGCATTTTGCACATCTTAAGAAGCTGTTGTCCCCTATTTTCTTCTACATAGTTTTCCATCCAATCCATCCTACAAAACAAAAACAACAAAAGAAGTGAAATACAAATGAATTTAAAGACACTTGAGTTGTCTCCCAAGAAGCACTTGATTTAACATCACGGCATGATGTTTTTTCCTCAAAACTTCATTATTTATCTGGAGGCTTGTCCTCCTCCTCCACATCAACTCCATGCTCATCTTTTTCATTTATCATCGCTATCATCCTGCATTCATCAGGTGGTTCCGTTGGTTGACATACATTAAATGTAACTTTATCACCACCAACCTGAAACTTCAGCTCTCCTAGTCCCATATCAAATAAAGCTCTTCTGGTGGCCAAGAGTGGTCTCCCCAAGATGATAGGTACCTCAATATCAACATCACAATCTAACACAACAAAGTCAGCGGGTAGGATAAACTTATCAACCTTGACCAACATATCCACAAGAATTCCCATAGGGAATTTTATAGAACGATCCGCCATTAACAACCTCATTGTTGTAGTCTTGAGACTTTCCAAACCTAAATTCTTGAGGATCATGAGAGGCGTCATGTTTATGCTTGTCCCGAGATCATAGAGATCCTTGTTGAATATGTAAACTCCAGTTGTACACGGGATAGTGAATGCTCCCGAGTCTTCTTTCTTTGGAGAAAAGTTACTTTCCATCACAACACCACAATGATGCGACAACCCACTGTGCCTACATCAACTACTCTTTCTTCTTGAGAAGCTCCTTCATGAATTTTGCATATCCAAGCATTTGGACAGGGCATCAACAAGCAGAATATTGACAAACAACTTGTTGAACATGTCAACGAACTTTTTGAATTGGTTATCCTCTTTCTTCTTTTTCAAGCACTGAGGGTAAGGAGGTGGGACTCTAGGCTCTTGGAATTTGGAATTGGTTACATCCTCACCCATTTTATCAATGACCTCAGTTTGAGAAGGAACATCAATTCCTTCTTCCTCCAACATCAAATCATTTTCAATACCGATAGGTGCTTTCGGCACCTCCTCATTCACTTCATCTTCATTTGTTTTGGGATCAGCCACCATCTTGGGCTTGTCGCCCGCATTCATAACTACTTTTACACTCCTAATGACAATAGCCATGTAATGACTATCCTTCTTGGGATTTGGCACTGTATCACATGGAAGAGTCCCTTTCATTCTCGAGTTCATTTGCGTTGAAAATTGATTCATTTGAGCCTCCAAATGCTTAATTGAAGCTAAATGGGAGCTCACTTTTTGCGCAAGGCTAGACACCTCCCCTTTTAATTCTTCAACACCACTATCCATGGACTCCACTTTCTTCATTACCCGAGCAAGTGTATCTTCAATTTTGGAACTCCCGTATCACTCACACCCACCTGCATTGGGGATATATCGGCTTTAGGAGGTGGAATATATGGATTTTCACTTCAATGGTATCTATCCCCATCTCATTTGGTTTCTTGGTTTCTCCACCTAATGTCTCTATTACCCCATCCTTGATTTGCACCTTGATCTCTGCAACCTTGATTCCCATCACAGGGATGCCAAGGACCTTGATTGGCACATTGGTACCCTTGACAAGAATCCATCATTTGACGTGCCATAAAGTGGCATTCCTCATCATACCGCATGGTGAAACATCTCCTTCATATTGGTTGGCAAATTGAGTTTCCACAGCATTAACTCCCTTGGCTCCTCACCCCAACAAGTGTTTTGTCATCAGCTCCACCTGGGTCATCATTTTTTCTAGGTTTCATCCCTCTCTTCATCACGTTTCCTCAACTCAACTGCAAGATGGCTAGACAAGGTACTACTAGCGGACACCTCAATGTCCCTAGTATGCCAGGATCTATTCGCTTTTTTTCATTCTATCAAGGAGGGCCTTGGCCAAGCCATATGTTTGGCCCATAATTGAACCCCCTGCAAGGTTGTTGGCCACAGATTTGTTGATGGAGTCAAGAGACCTGTAGAAGCTTTGGAGTAATACTCCATTGGGCAAACCATGTTGGAACAAATGGCTACCTTCTTTTTGAATCGAAGCTAAACTTCGTGAATAGGCTCCCCCGGGAGGTTGAAAAATGTTTGTGATTTCATCTCTCAACTGTACCATCCGAGATGGAGAGAAAAATCTATCCAAAAAGGCTTTAGTTAATTCATTCCAAGAAGTTATAGACCCTAGAGGTAGCTCCCCCCAACTACATTGTCGATTCACCTATTAATGAGAATGGGAACAGCTGCAACCTTATCGACTCTTGGCTTATGTTTGTGATGTTGAATGGTTGATATATCTCTATGAAATTTCTAAGGTGCCGATTAGCATCCTCGGACGCTTGTTCCCCAAATAAACCTTTCATTTGTAAATGGTGAAGTATGATACTCGTGACATGAATGACTGCATTCCCTACCGTAGGTGGTAGGCGAATGGCACAAGCCACATCATTGATTATAGGGTCATATTCCCTCTTCATTGCACTATATATGCTTCCCCCATTTTAAGTGTGGCTTATCTTTCACAAACCTAAGAAACCAGCAAACTAAAAACAAAAAGTGAAAACAACACAATTGATTTACTTAACAACTACTGGTAATCGTATTCAACACCCAGCAATGAAGCCATAATTAATAACATCCAAATATACTCCTCAAAGTGAGAGAGTGTACACGGTCGTATGCAATATAATTTATCCAACAATGAGTCAGAGTCAAATCCATAGAGAGTTGGAATAGATTAACCAAAATTCATAGAGAAAATCAATTTGGCATGCATCATTGTTTATATTATAAAAAAGGGAAAATTGGGGGGAAATGGGGAAGATATAGAACTCTAATGTCAAATTAAAAAAACAAAGAAAGTTGATTGTTGCAAGCTATGAGAATGAACTATGGATGTGCTTTTGATAGGGGCATCGATTGAATTGGGGTTAATTAACTAATCTCAAATATCAGTTACAACATGAACAGCAGTAGCAAAGGCTACACCCAATGTTTCTTACCCACTTAGGTGAATTTGCCTTGGGTTTTCTCAAAACCCAAGGTTAATAATATCAATCAGCCACCCAAATCTTGAGGAAGAGCTTGAACTATCTCTAGCTTAAGCCCTTTAATAGGTGATGGAAATGGAATCTGACTATCTCTAGATCAACCCACATATCCATGACCCAAATCCTCACTAATGTTTCCTCACTCATTCTTACTCCCCTCTCTCAAGCAAAAGAAAGATAGGAAAAGTAAGTTAATGTTTTGAACCATTAATTATGGCATTCACACTTAGAGGAAACATTAGATTCATGCATTGCAATTAAATTTAAGACTAAATCAACAACACCCAATCCATTCTAAACCCCAATCATGAACACACCCATAGCAATTAAATTAGATACTCATAGATGAAGTTAAATAAGAAATACCCATCGGTGATTCACTAACATTCATTATATTTGAATAGAAATTTAAGGTCACTAGTCTGCAAAAATGGTGGTTTTAGCACAAGAATAGCAAAGACGAAGAAAAAAATAATGTACTTTTCTACTTCTCTCTACAATTCTTCTTAGCTAAGATGTGATGTACAATTTATGACAAGTATGAATACATTTAAGGTAATTCTGCATATTCTCTTTTTTTTACATCTTTTCCTTAAATGACCTTGGAAGCTTCCACATTGAATTTGTGCTATAATTGGACAATTTTACCCAATCAGCATTCTGGCCACTTGCGCGGCACTTGCGTTTTGCAGGTGCCCATCTGTGGTTAGCATGTCTCACACAGGTCATGGATTGAATGACTGTATTGCACTGTAGTTGCACCTGCGTTTCACAGGTACCCTTCAGCTTAGGACCAGTGTTTTTCTATGCTGAACCTGTATTTCGTATGTACCAACCTGTGGAACACAGGTTCTTGCTTCCAGTAGACTCACTCTTTATTCAATTCCTTTACTTTTCTTGTCTCGATCCAATACTTGTAAAAATCACAAAGAAAAGGCATAAAACCTTCCTAATTGATATGAAAATCTTGCAAAAGCTCATGCTTAAGAGTCTAATTAGTTGGTAAATTACCAACTCATCGGCACAGGCCATGATAGCCCAGGTCAAGCAAAAGACTATTACTCATGTGAATATTAATGGGAATGTTGTGGCGGATAGGGTGTGATACTTCACCGGGATGAGCCCGCAGAGTTTCGTGGTTCTAAAGTGGACAAGGATCCATAGGAGTTCATTGAGGAGATCCAGAAGATTACCCTTATTATGGGAGTTTCGGGAGAGGAGAGTGCAGATTTGGCCTCCTATCACTAGAAGGGGGTAGCTCACATTTGGTTCCATGAGTTGAAGTAGAGCCATGGAGTAGGTGCAGCTCCTATTGGTTGGGATAAGTTTGTTACGGCATTCTTGGAAAGGTTCTTTCCGTGAGAGTTAAAGAAAGCAAAGGTAGCGGAGTTCATCAATTTGAAATAGAATGATATGACTGTTTAGGAGTATGCCTTGAAGTTCACCCAGCTATCCAAGTATGCTCCGGATATGGTTACCGATCTGAGAGCTTGTATGAGAAAGTTTGTATCAGGGGTTGCAGATTCGTTGGTCAAGGAGTATAGGACCACTATGCTTATTAGCGACATGGGCATCTCTTGATTGATGATATATGCTCCGTAGATAGAGGAGGAGCAGATGAAGGAGAGGGAGATAGAGGATAAGAGGGCTAGGACAGGAAGCTTTGGGTATGCTCAGTAGAGGTCAGGTAGTGGACACCGCCCACAATCCCATCAGAGGTCATTAGCCCCAGCTCCATCATTAGCTAGTGTCCTATCCAGGCCCAATGGTGATTAGAGAGCTCGAGCATCATGCTCCTGATGTCAGAGGAGTATGTTAGGGGAGTGCACTTTCCCAACTTACAGGAAATGTGGTAAGAACTAACCATGAGAGTGCTTGGTTGGCTCAGATGTTTGCTTTGGGTATGGGAAGCTCAGACACAGATTTAGAGATTTTCCATCAGCTAGACAGGATGATGGTAGAGCCCATGCCCCAGCCAACGCTTCAGTAGCTCCAGCAGCTCGCCCACCTCAGTAGGGCACATCTTCTAGTGCAGGTGGCGTCCAATGCTAGAACAAGTTCTATGCACTATCATCTTTCCAGGAGTAGGAGAGCTCACCAGATGTGGTCATGAGTATATTACGAGTCTTCCATCTTTATATTTATGTATTGCTAGATCCAGGAGCCACATTATCCTTCACGATTCCCTATGTTGCTATTAGTTTCACTGTCAATCCCGAAATCGTCTTAGAACACTTCTCAATCTCTACTCCTGTCTGCGAGTCAGTTATAGCTCGGCAAATATATAGAAATTGCTCTGTCACAGTTCTTCAGAAAATCACCTCAGCCGACTTAGTGAAGTTATATAAGACAGATTTTGATGTTGTACTTGGTATGGATTGGTTGTATGCTTCCTATGCTTCAGTTAATTGTAGAACCCAGTGAGTTGAGTGTTGATTCCTGGGTGAGCTAGTCTTAGAATGGAAGGGTAGTTCAACGTTGTCGCTAGGTCATTTTGTTTCCTATCTCAAGGCTAGAAAGATAATCTCCAAGGGTTGTGTATATCATCTAGTTTGGGTTATGGATTTTAAGTCGAAAACCCCAACTCTCCAGTCTATTCCCGTTGTATATAAGTACCTATAGGTGTTTTCGAATAATCTACCAAGAGTCCCTCCTGAGTGGGAGATTGAATTTGGTATTGACCTTCTCCATGATATGTCATCCATCTCTATTCCTCCTTATAGAATGGCTCTTGACGAGCTAAAGGAGTTGAAGGACCTCCTAGATAAGGGTTTCATCACGGCCTAGTAAGACCCCATGGGTTGCTCCATCTCTCTTCATGCGGAAGAAGGATGGTTCTCTTAGAATGTGCATTGACTACCGTCAGTTGAACAAGGTCACAATAAAAAATAAGTATCCCCTCCCAAGGATTGATGACTTGTTTAACAGCTTCAGCATGCTAAGTGCTTCTCAAAGAGATACCTCACATCCGGCTATCACCAGCTCAGAGTTAGGGAGTGTGACATTTCAAAAATGGCCTTCAAGACTCGATATAGTCACTATGAGTTTGTAGTTGTGTCTTTTGGACTAACGAATGCTCCTATAGATTTTATGGATTTGATGAACAGGGTGTTCAAACAATATTTAGATATGTTCGTCATCATCTTCATAGATGATATCCTGATATACTCTCGAAGTGAATAGGAGCATGCTACTCACTTGAGCATTGTGTTGCAAACTCTTAAGGACCTTCAGTTGTTTGCTAAGTTTAGAAAGTGTGAGTTTTGAGTTTTGACTGAACTCAGTTGCATTTTTAGGTCATGTGGTGTCTAGTGAGGGTGATCAGGTAGACTCTCAGAAGATAGAGGAAGTTGACGTAGCCAAACGCACACGCAAATGTATGTGGTCGTCAAGTAATATAGGACGGTGAAGTCCAGATATTGTACCCACAGAGACTTGCCAGATTAATCGTTTAGTTTGAATTCTTATTTCACTATTCAAGAAAAACAGAAGTAAAGTTTTGAAAGAGTTTTGAGAGTACTTTCTACTAAAACATGAAATATAAATCAAAGCTAATAAAAGAAATCCGTTTACAAGAGAGTTGTAATTCAAATGATGATTAAGATCCAGGTCCTTGGCTCTATCATTTTCAGGTTGAGTTTTATGGTTCAAATACACTTGACTAAATCTTCTAAAAATTATTGGTTTCAAGTTACGAACTCATTTCTCAACTTATTCTCCTGATTAGTCAAGAACTATCTCACAAATCCCAACACCTGTATTCCTATGGTTGCAGGAGAACTGTGAGATAATGGTTGAAGGTACTTGATTCAACTAAGTAGGGTTACAGAGTATATCTCAATCCACAACAATGAAATCATTTCCCTAAAATCTTGATAAGGAATCGAAATTTTCAACAACGAAATCAATTCCCTAAAATCTTAACAAGGAATCGAAATTTTCAACAACGAAATCAATTTCCTAAAATCTTGACAAGGAATTGAAACCTACTCTATGCTTCTTTTAACCCTTGTTCATTCCCTCCCCCAAGTTCAACCAATGAGCTAATAGATTATATTCGAAAGGTGATCAGAATAAATAATATACATGAAATCAAGTAACCATAAACAATCTTGAAAAGAAGATCAATTGTCTAGCATAAATGAACTTTCAAACTACAATAGTCAAGTTGTAGCCAAAACCCTAGATTAAGGGTGTTTAGCCACTCATTTTCAAGAGCAAACCTATAAGAATCATCATTCGAAAATAAAAAGTAAAGAGTAATGAAGAAAAAACTAAGAAGAAAATGGAACTTCTTGTCTCATGTTCTTCCCCCACAAAACAGTGTATAATAATCAAGTTTCCTAATCAGATGCCCTAGTGATTTATTTATAACCATAGGAAAAATTACCATTTTTCCCTTGAGTAACTCGGATTTTGGATTTAGAAAAATAACTTTCCGATAGGGGCTGGCGCGCCACTTCATCCATCTCACCAAACTTGGCTTGAAATTCTTCTAAAGTTTGGCTTCTGGTGTGCTATTTCTGTTATCTCACCAAGGTGCTAGTCAAAATTATGCAGTTCAGGTGTTGGTGCACCACTTCTCCCAATGCACCAGAGTGTTAAAAAAAATTCCCAAGTTTGGTTCCTCTCTAGCGTGCCACTTCCCTCAATTCGCCAAGGTGTTAATCAAAATTCTTCTGAAGTTCAATACCTGGCGTGCCACTTCAGCCAGAGCACCAACTTGAGCATAATTTCTCTGAACTTTGGTGGCTGGCGTGCCACTTCTCCCAGTTCACCAGGCCAAGTTTTCCTCGAATTCTTCTTTCTTCACACCTTACACTTTTTTAAGTATTTTTCAATATTTTACCTACCAAAATCAGCTAGAAACATCTATTAGCTCTTTCCACAAACACTTCCATGAAACTTTGCATTTTATAAGAATAATCTTCTCAAAACATGATAAAAGATGGGTCAAATATGACAAATGGGCATAAGAGTATGCCCAACATCACCACCCCACACTTAGACCATTGTTCATCCTCGAACAATCCTTACTTTCATTCAACAAAAACTTATTTTCACACCACTTATCACCTTTATCAATTCTCACTCAAGTAGCTAGAACATAGCCACATGAATATATGGTTCATCAATTTATAAACAATCCACAACACAAACATAAGGAAGTTCTTCTCATTTGAAACTACACACTTTCTATAACTGACTCTTCTTTTCCAAAACAGGGAAAACATGATTAAATATGAATAATGTGACACATAGTACACCGACTCTGACCATCTTGTGCTCTCGCTTATTTAGTGGTGTTCCTTCCCTCAAGAACATGGAACATAAATCAACAAGACACACTCAGTCTCACAAATGATGTTTCATACATATGCAACAAACCATAGGCTTTCCTCTCATTTATAGTATGATTACTCAATCAATTGAAAAAGAATAAGATCATAAGGACTTTAGGAATTATTTTGTTAATAGTGGCTACCAATCCTAAGCACTTTAGGAAATGTTTTAACTTCATCCTTCTTGTCCTTACTACTTGCCCCTTCTTTCACTAATCCCCTTTTTCTTTTCTCATGCCCCTTTTTACACTACTTGACTACTAATTTCTGCTTATAAGATTAACCAAAATAATCAATCATTAAGAATCCTTTCTTTATGTTCTAGCAGCAAGTAAAATTTTTATCCGTGGGCACCCCTCTTTCCTATTTTCTCATCTTTCCATCAACATTTTTTCTTTCCTTTCCATTAACATTGTTATACCGATGGAACCTTCATTCTTAAATCTCAAAGTGCATTAGAATGTCTTTGGATCAAAAGTTTAGAGGTTACATAATAAAGGGAATAGGATTCTTTTGTGGCTTAGAAAAAAATAAAGGCTTACAACTCAATAGGGTTGACTAGGGATAATATTAAAGGAGGTACAAAAACAGTGAGTGAACATGAGTCCATCAAAGAAATGTCTTAATAATATCTTACCTCTTTGACAACTAGCTATAATGCACACATGTTAAGCAAGTTCTAGATGTTACCCTATGTATAAAATACAACAATTTCAAGCTCACCCCTCATGTCATCATGATTTGGGTAAATTTCTTATGGCCACATTTCCACAAAATCATATTGAATGAATTTCATTATTAAGCCCAATTTTTCATCTTGAATCAAGTTAAAGAACCTTGTATTTCACATAGAATTTTCACTTCTTATGCATTCAAGATGAAAAATTCATGCTTCTAGCTTATCTCCTAATTGGAATGTCAAGAGCACACAAGTGGTGATTTTTATTCTAAAATAAAACATTTAAAAAAATGTGACTAATTTTTCCTTAAGATGATTGTCATCCATCAATCATGGGGACCAACCACTACACCTATGACAGACTCTAAAAAAAATTTGACTCTCAATTAAACCAATAACTTACTAGAGATGAACAAATACATAATATAGCAATATTGCAGTTTCCACGACCATCCACTTCTAGCTATTACAAACCAAGCTAACAACATAGAAGTTTTGCTAACAATTACTATAGCGCAACTCTAACAATTTAGCAAAGATAGAATACAAGGAAAACTATTTCCTCCACCCTACACTTAAACAGTGCATTGTCCCTAGTGCACAAACATGTCATATCAATAAGGAGAGAAAATAACTTCCTAGGCCTCTAAGCGTAGTCATCATCATCAAGATTAAAATCCCAATCATCAGCATCTTCTATATCATCAATTAACATTGCTCCAGTGGTGGCATTATCCTCATCATCCATGTTCGTCTCTACAAAATAGAAATATATCCGAAAGATGGGTTGCCTCCCACCAAGCGCCTTATTTAATATCGCGACATGATGCAAGACTACTCAATCCTTTTTCAAGGAAATCAAAGTCTTCCTTCTATAAAAATCATATTTATAGTAATATTTCACTCTTTGGCCATTAACCAAGAAGGTTTTGTCTGACTCCAAGGGTTTTAACTCTACTGTGCTATGTGCAGTAACATTCACAATCTCAAAGGGGTATGACCACTTCGACCCCAGTTTACCCCCAAACAATTTCAACCTCGAGTTGTACAATTACACCAATTGTCCTGACTAAAACTCATGATGCTGGATGCACTTATCATGCAATCCCTTGGTCCACTCCTTTTACATTTTAACATTTTCATATACATTGAGGCAGAACTCATCAAGCTCATGGAGATGCAACATCCTCTTCTCCCCAGCGGCCTTCATATCCATATTCAACCTCTAGTGGTCCAACATGCTCGATGTTCTAGCTCAACGGTAGATGACATGCTTTCTCGAAAACTAACCTATATGGTACAATGCCACTAGTAATTTTAAAAGCAATCCTGTAAGCCCAGAGTGCATCATTCAACTTGCTAGACCAGTCTTTCCTGTTTGTGTTTACATTTTATCAATAATTTGTTTGATTTCTTGATTAGACACTTCTACTTGTCTACTGGTCTGCGAATGATACATTGTTGCTACCTTGTGCTTCACATTATACTTTGCCAACAGATTATTAAAAAGCCGATTGCAAAATACGTACCTTCATAGCTCGAGGTGTTTCAAAGTATGGTAAAGATATTCTTCTTCAGAAACCTAATTACTGCCTGCGCATCATTTGTAGGCAGTGATGCAGCCTCCACCCATTTTGACACATAATCCATGTCTACCAAGATGTACTTATTGCCACTTGATGGGATGAATGGCCCCATAAAGTCAATTCCTTAGCAGTCAAATAATTCCACCTCCATAATGCCTCTTTGAGGCATCTCATACCTTCTCGATATGTTCATTATTCTCTGACAGCTGTCATAAGATTTCGCAAACACATACACATCCTTGAATAAGGTGGGCCAATAAAATCCAGACTGAAGGACCTTTGCAATGGTCCTATCTCCCCTATGATGTCCTCATAAGGTTAGAAGTGACAACTTTCCATAATCTACTGCACTTCACCTTTGGGAACACGTCTTTTGACTAGCTGATCTGGACCTATTATATACATAACGGCTCATCCCATATGTAGATTTTGTTATCATGAAGGAGTTTCCTCTTCTTACCTAGAGTTGCATCTGGTGGATCTACACCACTAACCAGAAAGTTCACGATGTCAGCATACCAAGGCAACTCAGGAATGTCAACAACAAACAGTTGTTCATCAGGGAATGTCTCAGCAATTTCTACTTCACAATTAATATGCTTTCTAACCTCCAACTGAGAGAGATTATCTACTATCTAATTCTTTGTTCCTTTTCGATATTTGATCTCAATATCAAATTTTTGAAGTAGTAGTATCCACCAAATAAGCCTTGGTTTGGCATCCTTCTTCGCAAATAAGTATCTGATTGCAGCATGATCAGTGTATACCACCACCTTTGTCCCCACTAGATAAGCCCAAAATTTATCAAAAGTATACACCACAACCAAAAACACCTTTTCAATCAAGGTGTAGTTTTTTTGAGCTACAACTAATGATTTACTCACATAGTAAATGGGATGAAATCTCTTCCCTCTGTTGTACCCCAAAACAGCTCCTATAGAAAAATCACTGGCATCACATATTACAATGAATGGTAACGACCAGTCTGGAGCAATGATAATTGGAGTTCTTATCAACTTTTCCTTTAAAACCTTGAAATCCTACATACACTCTACACTAAAATCAAACTACACATCTTTTTCCAGAAGCTTGCATATCAAGATGGCTATCTTGAAGAAGTCTACAATGAACCTCTTGTAGAAGCCAGCATGTCCCCAAAAACTATGCACACTTTTTACAAACACAGGAGGTGGTAGATTCTCAATACCTTCAATCTTAGCCCAGTCAACCTTAATACTAGATTTTGAGATCTTATGGCCCAGAACTAACCCTTCACGTACCATGAAATTGCACTTTTTCCAATTCAACATAAGATTGGTCTCCTCACCCCGAGCTAACACAGCATCAAAATGATTTATACAATCATCAAAATCACTTCTATAGACTGAAAAATCATCCATGAACACTTCAACAAATTTCTCCAACATATCTGTGAAAATGGCCATCATGCACCTCTGGAATGTTCCTGGTGCAGTACATAGTCCAAACGGCATCCTTCAAAATGCAAAGGTACCAAAAGGGCAAGTGAAACTAGTCTTCTCCTAATCCTTCTGTGCGATCATGATTTAATTATATATAGAATACCCATCCAGAAAACAATATTATTCATGTCTAGCTAACCTGTCCAACACCTGATCTAAGAAAGGCAATGGGCAATGATCCTTTTAGGTAGTTGTATTAATCTTGTGGTAGTCAATGCATATCCTACACCCTATGACTATTCTCTAAGGTATCAATTCATCTTTCTCACTTTGTAACCCTATCATTCCACCCTTTTTCAAGACACACTAATTTGGGCTCACCCAATGGCTGTCGAAAATAGGATAAATGACTCCTGCATCTAGCCACTTTATTGCTTCCTTCTTTACCATTTCCTTCATGATTGGGTTCAGTCTCTACTGGTGTTCAGAACTGGGTGTTGAACCCCTTTCTAACAATATTTTATGCATGCAAAAGGAACTGCTTATCCCTTTTATGTTGGTTATGGTCCAGTCGATCGCTGCCACGTGATTTTTGTAGAACCTTCAATAACTTGTCAACTTGTTCATCAGAAAACAATGCAAATATTATCACATGTAGTGTGTGTTTGTCACTCCCCGCCTTGGGAGGCATGACTGACACTTGGTGCCCTACTAAAACCTAAACTGCTGGACTACTGAGCCTAGGCACTTCTGGTGCCAGGCTGGCTCTAACTCTGGGTTCATGGAACCAACGGGCTATATAACGATTGTAAATGCAGCCTCTGGCCGACTAGGCGATAGCCACCTGTAAGGAAGCAACAGCTAACAAGAACAACAGTAGTATGAAGGAACCTATGCGGGCCGACAAGGCCACCATGCTGACTAGTTACTTCTGAATTAAGAAAACAAGTGCTAAACTGCTATGTGACCGACAAGGTCACCACTACCAACTGAGTAAGGCCCCACATGGCCATTATAAACAAGCTAAAACATACACATGGCCTCACACGACTGGTACAGCTAACCACAGGGAATATACAATCTACAAGCCTCTAAGAATACTGATAAGATGGTCGGGACAGGGCCTCGGCCTACCCATACTGTACAACAAAAGAAAA
>JACEIK010006662.1:38114-83479 GCA_018107945.1 Datura stramonium | reverse complement strand
ATATATTTATATTTGTGAATATCACTTAATAGAACCCAAAAAAATTGATGTTTCACTTATGGTGTCAGGTACAACCCGTAGATTCAACTTGCAGTCTATAAGGTGGATCGTGAATTCTTATCCAGAATCCTAAAAGCTTGGGTCTCCACTTACGGTGGTAAAGTGCGGTCTATAGAATAATTATACTGTTTGTAGATCGGACCGTAAATCATAAACAATAACTTGAAAAGTTGGGCTCCCGATTACGGTGTCAAGTACGGTCTGTAGAAAGAACATTGGTCCATAAAATAGGCAGTAAGTCGTAAATAGTGACTCAAAGGGGTTGGACCCCTCTCCTTCGTAAATTTATATACGAACCATAGATTCCTCTTGTGATCCATAAGTCATCCACGGTACCACCCGATCGGTTGGGTAATCCTTTCCTTCGTATCTCAACCTATGCAAATTTCCTTTATGGTCAATAAGTCATCTACGACTCCTGTTCAGATATTCTATGATATTTCTGATTTTATTCTTTGGAACTCCTAGGTCCTTCCATGCCTAGGAATAGAGGCTTAACAAAATTAGTTTAACTTCATAAATCGCATAAATGATCCTATCTCCATAATTGGGATCAATTTACTTACATGCTGAGGTCATAAATTCTTTTCTAAAGTATGAGGTGTTACACTTGGTATGCTCAAAGACACAAAGGCGGTGCAGAGGTTGACCGGTCATCTGGCAGCCCCCGGTAGGTTTTCTTTCAAGTTGTTCAAGAAGATTCATCAATTTTTCTCTTTTATAAGGAATAAGAATGACTTTAAGTGGATCCCAAATTGTCGACACACACTACATGACTTGAAGAAGCACTTCCCAAATTTATCGTTTTTGAAAAATACAAAGGATGTAGAGCAATAATTATTGTATTTAGCTATGTCTGAGGTCATGGTAAGTACTATTCTAGTTTAAGAAGAAGAAGGTCTACAATTTCCCATTTTTTATGTTAGTAAAATTCTAGCGGATGCCAAAACCCAGTACCCACATTTGAAAAAATTGACTTTGGCTCTTGTAATAGTTGTTCGCAAGCATAGGCCATATTTCAATGTCATCTTATTTCTATTGTGAATACTTTCCCCTTGCAGAGTGTCTTGCATAAACCTGAACTCTCGAGGCATATGGATAAATTGGAAGTTGAAATAACTGAATATGACATCAAATACATGCCTCGAACTACCATTTAGTCACAAATTTTGGCCGACTTTGTGGCCTATTTCAATCCGGGTATGTTGCCTCGAGAAGAGAAGAATCTTTACTAGTTTTTGAGGATATGCCAAATATTTAGAATGTATTTGTTAATTGGGCCTCTAATGTGAAAGGCACCGAGTTGGGCATAGATCTCAAAAGTCCATTCAGAGATACTCTGAGGCAGGACATCAAAAGTGTTCTTTTGACTAAAATTGAAGTCAAGTATGAGACTATGATTTTAGGTATTGATTTGGATCAATGACTCAAAGCTGAAGTAGTTAAAGTTAAAGTGTGATTTCCAATAAGTAGTCAGTCAAATCCATGGAATTTTCAATGTTAAGGAGGAGAAAATACAGAGGTACTTGGAAAATATCGGTCACTGCTTGTGCGGTTTAAGGAATGGATAGTGACGCACGCACACCGAGAAGAAAATATAAAAGTAGATGTTTTGACCAATTTAAGATCCTCAAGAGATGGAAAGTACTCAGATTCAATCTCGATCATGCACTTGGTCTTTGATGCAAGCTACAACGAGGTAAATTCCACTAACTTGGTTTAAGATTAGCATTATGACACTTTTAGCTACTTGTAGAATGGTCAATTATCTTAATATACCAAGACATCTCAAGAATATTAAAAAATAGCTGCTCGGAATTACTTGGTGAATGGACAGTTATACTAAAGGTCCTTTTATGACCCTTCAGCCATATCTTTAGGGCCAGTGAGACTGACTACATAATGAGAAAAGTTCATGAAGAAGTTCATAGGAATCATTTTGGAGTAGATCTGTTGGTACAAAAGTTGGTAAGGGAAAGATACTATTAACCCTTGGTGGAGTTAGATATGAAGTTATTTGTGCAAAAATGCGACAAGTGTTAGTGACACTCTTGGATGGTTCACCAGCCATTCAAGCTTCTACATCTAGTTATTTCTCCATGGTCATTCATGAAATGGATAATGGATATAGTTAGACCTTTTTTTGGAATTAGGCTAGGCAAAAAAAATTTAAATTATAACTGATTATTTTTCTAGATGAATTAAAGTAGGTGCTTTGAAAATAATCTGAGAACAAGAGGTAATAGACTTTATTTGGGAGCATATTGTATGTCAGTTCAGAATTCTAAAGGAAATTTTCTATGAAAATGGGCTCCAATTTATCGGTTCAAAAGTGATCAAGTTCTTCGATAAATTAAGAATCAAAAGATCATCTCTTCCATGTATCACCGTCGTGCTAATTGTAACACCCCACATGTTTGGGGACATTCAATTAAATTAGAACTTGATGAAATACATATTTTTATTTATCTTTTCAACTATGATATATTAGTGTATGTGTTAATTTTTGCAAGATTTTTATAATTTATTAATATTTTAATGGAGATACCAGACCTAGTCATGTAGAAAAATTTGAGATGGTATATTTTGAATAAGTCTCGTATGTGGCGTTACTTGGGACAAGGATATCTCTCAATCTATATAGAGTTAAGGGACATACTACCTATCAAATTAAAGGTCTTTGAGTCTAGATTCTAGCCAAATAAATAGTTTGTCAATCTAAGTTCAGGAAAAAAAAAGTTATGTGTTTTTTATCATGAACCTATGCCATACCCAAATACATATGTGATACATTATGTACTATGATCATGTACAAAGATTGTATCATATGCATTCACATGGTAATCCATTCCTGAGGCATGACATGTTTGAACTCACTTTATGCTTTTGACTAGACCCAAACTATTGAACATATGGCTATAGGGTGAATTACCTATCCTACTTAAGGGTATTCTTGTCTAGTTTCTGACGTTTAAAATTGTTTGTCAATTTGAGTTCTGTACAATAAGTTATGTACATTTTACTAAAATCGTGCGTAGGAAGTTTTCTAAGTATTCAGAGCGATGGTGGATGCGATGCACTGTTCATAGCACTGAACTTCAGTGCGATGGAGGGTGTGGCACACTGACCATAGCACGCAATGAAGGGTGTGACACACTATCCATAGCACCAAATTTTGATGCGATGGAGGTTGCATCGTACTGACCATAGCATGCAATTGATGGTGTGGTGCACCTACTACTACATCCTAGAAAAATTCGATTAGTTGTCTATATATATGACTTTAGCTTGCAATTTTCATTCTACTTCATTTTGGATGACTTTTTTAGAGAGAAAACACCCTAAGTCTTCCTCTAATCATCTAAGGTGAGTTACTATTCAATCCTCGTGGTTATTATATTGATTTTACCAGGATTAATGCGCAAATCCTCACTCTAATTTATAGATTCTATCACACCCCACTTTGGGAGGCATGACTGGCATCTAGTGCCACATTGAAATCTGGGCTGACCTGGCTGGGCCTATGCACCTCTAGTGCCTACCAGCGACTCAAAATCAAGAGAACAAACTACTATATCACAGTTGTAAACACAATCTTGGGCCGATAGGGCCACGCAACACCTGTAAAAGAAAACTGCTAACCCAGCCAATATAACACTAAAAGGGATCCTATGCAGGCTGACAAGACCACCATGTTGTCTAGTTATAACAGGAATGAAAACAAGCAGCTACACTAGGCCCCATACGGCCAATGCACAAAATAAGACATGCATGGGCCCTACACGGCCAACAACAACTAACTAACTGAATATTGCAGTCTGCAAGCCTCTAGAAAAGCTGCATAATTAAATAGCAAACTCCCACTACTTGGCAAATCCGAACGAGAGGAGCTAACCAATCTGCTGACCCCGAATAGCTGTTAACGGAGATTTTGAAACCTGTCTGTCTAAATCTGCAGACAAGTATGCAGCGCCCCATGATTGGGCGTCAGTACAATATGTACTAAATATGTAAGGCAGTAATAAAAAGCTAAATAGAAGCTGATAAAGACTGAAAATAAGAAGTAAGAAGGGGCAGAAGATAACCTGTAAGCTTTCTTATTCATAACCTGCATCTAGTAACTCACCACACGTATATGAGTTGAAGTTGTACAACTATACATTCATAAGTTATAGCTAATAATCAAGTATACAAACAAGAACCTAACCTGGTCCCTATAAGCTTAGAAGGTACAATCAACATAGAGATAACCTACCTGGGCCCTCATAAGTCTCAACAGGTGCCAATTAGTCTATATACTCCTATTGCCCTGCAGTAACTATAACTGTAACTGTATCTGAGTTGTCTGGGCTCCTACAATTGTATCTGAGCCGTCTGGGCTCCTGTAACTAGACCTCGAGCCTTGGATCGACCGAGGGTCGTGATGCCACTATGGCATAGAGGAGTATGGAGGTGATTATACCTTAATACGACCCTCATGGCCTCAATCTGGTCCCTTCAGACATCATATTGCTCCTGCGAGCACATGGGTATCTCAATACAATCCTCACGGCCTTAATTTTGTCCCTTCGGACATCATATTGCTTCTGCGAGCATATGGGTATCTCAATACGGCCTTCACGACCTCAATTTGGTCCCTTCAGACATCATATTTCTCCTGCGAGCATATGGGTATCTCAATACGACCCTTGCGGCTTCAATATGGTCTCTTCGAACACCATATTGCTCCATAAACCTAACGCGACTACTACTCTTACTCATCCCTGAACTGGTCAATATAGCTGCCAACAGGCACGGTCTGTGTGCCTGCACCTGGCCTGAGGCTCCTGGTAGTGATCATAACCTCCGTCGACTTAGACAGAAAAAGTTGAGGTCCGAGTGACCTAAGCGATAGTATGAAGGTCATGCTGAGGAAAGGATAACTCATAAACTATCCGTAAGATCATAGGTGACCAACTATTTAGTTCCTCCTCTTAGAACAACTGTGGGACTGCTACTAATCGGACATGCCTTTAAGCAGTCAGCCCCTAATCTTCCATAAACAACTTACTACGATTTTTAGCCTGAAGGTAATACTGTACTAACATGGTTCTAGTCCCTTAGACCTTGACTTAGTCTATTCAGATTTCATATGTCTTCTCTGGGTGATTTCTAACCTCGTTGGTAAGTTTATTTGGACTTAGCCACTCACGACAACCTGTACCTTAGTATCTTATAAGAGCAGGCTGGGTCGTTGGCCCCGCATTCAACTATTGATAAGGTTCCCTCCTTAGGGTACCCATGGGTCTATCTAACTCGTACAACTGGGATAACTTCCTGGGCAACCTGCATGACAAAAACTAAGCTAACTGAATCTAACAGTCACTGGCAGTAGCTAATTAGATGGCAGGTTGTCACTCAGTTCACTAGGCAACCCTGGTGTCGCTGACTCTAAGGTATGGCCATCCTATCCAACTGTTTGACCCTGGAGGCATTAAGGTGCGTCAACGGCCCCTAGGGAGGCTTTACTAACAATACAGGCGTCAAAGTGAAAGTTATATCGCCCGGCTGCGCCCTGTGCTATCCAACTTACCAACTTAGGCCCAACAACTAACCACAAACTTCTAAGGCCTTGGCCTGATGCCAAAACATCAAAATTCTATTAATACAATGAACAGAAGACCAGAGGAGTTTCTATGACGCTACTAGGGTGAGTCACACTTAACATACTCTTTCTAGACAAGGGATATTGCAATACACTCTCAATACATTTTTCTGGAAGCTAACCACAAACTTTTATAATCATAATCTATTGACAGCAGCTAATCACAACATATAAGCTCATCATCTACTGGTAGCAGCTAATCATAGTATACAGGATCATTATCTACATTTGACGGCTTAGATCGTATTACTACACGATGAGAATAACTTGTCGAAGAGATAAGCCTTAACATAACTTGAATATCGATTTTCATTTAACTGATGAGTTTCAACCTATAATCGACAGTTCCACTCAACTACAGCCCTTACACTGAGAGAATAAGGCTATTTTAAATTGCTAAATTTGGCAAACAACGACATTTTTTTATAATAGTTATAATTATAATTCAACTCTATTTAACTCAGCCGAAAACTCACAGTTTTCCGAGAGTTTAAAAGAGAGAAATGCTTACCTATTGCCTATGGTTGTTTAGGACTCAATTTGGAGTAATTCCAACAACTTTTACTCGGTGGGGTTTCGGTATGCCGGGTGAATCTTCAAGAAATAACTCCGCAGAGATGCTTTCCATATACCTAGAACTTGTTACCCGAAGTTAGTTTGCGGTTTGACAGCGTTTGATGGTGTAATTTGATGAAATTTGGATGAAAGTTGTCCATCTTCTCTATTCGGGACCGAGGGAAATGTTTACAATGAATACTCAACTTCCACTTCACTATTTATACTTATTGAGGCGGTAGGTAGGGGGCGCGGTGTACCACCCATCGCGCCAGACAACGGTGTGTGGCGCGCCAGCTATTGCGCCAGCCAAGGGTGTATGACGCGCCGCTCAAGGCGCCGGGCTGGCCAGCACGGGCGCGACGCCCAGTACGCCTAGCCTCGACCCCGGCCTCCTGCTCGCTCGATACCATGTTCGTGTGTTCATTCCCCAAGCCCTTTTCGATATGCGTCGTATTTCCAAAACTCTCAACATACGTATGCACACATCGGTTAATCAATAGAAACTTGCGAGGTGTAACATCATCCCCCCTTAGGAATATTCTTCCTCGAATGTAATCTTAAGCTCAAGAGGCTCAACTCTTTTAACTATGGCTAGAAAAATTTTGGCAGAGTCTCCTCTGTAATATGGACTATCTCAAAAACCTGAAACGCAGAAAAGTCCAACACAGGTGTCTCACAGGACGCTACTTGCAATTGAAACATAGCTCTCTACTACATATATGCAAACAACTGATAATAATAGCAACAAAATCAACTGTACAACATCTGAAACTATCTTGCCTTCACTTAGATTGTCTAAGTCTGTATATCCTTATCGTAGAGTCCAGAACAATTGAAACTATCTATACTTCGCATCATTAATAGTGTTTCAATTCATTTCTTCTATACTTATGTCCCCCCGTGATACCCTAATAAACTGTAACTTTGGTTCTTAAGATGGCTCCTATAACTATTGGAGTCTCTCCGTGGAACAGTGCTTCTGTACCGTGAGTATCCCCAATTGGATTAGTCTGAGACAAAATCTTCTACGCGCTTGCGTAGTGTTGATAAATAGGTCCTAGCCATGAAGGAAACTCTATCTCATAGGCCACTTGGCCAATCTCTCGAAGGATACGGTATAGATTAATGAATCTAAGGCTGGACTTGCCCTGCATATCAGATCTCATAATGCCCTTTATTGGCAAAATTTTTAGGAACATCCAGTCATTGCTTCAATCTCTAACTTCTCCATATACTAGAATGAGACTTCTGGCGATCCTGGGCTGCCGGTATATATCCCCAAACTAGTTTAACTGTTTCCCTCTGACTAATGCAGTATGCTCGATTCAATTATCCCTGACTTACCTGCTTCAGGCCGTCATATAGAGGACCTGCATTTCTGCCCTTAACATAACTCTGGGCGTCCGAGTCGTGTGCTCTTCTTGGCTATTTGTTTGGGGGATGAGTGGCAGTACTTAAATTAACATGCGTCCTAATCTATCCTGATAGATCTTCCAAAACTTAGTTGTGAGTTGTGCCCCTTTGTCAGAAGTTAATAGACATTGAGATACCATATAGCTGGAATATTCCTTTAGTATTCAATTCGGCATAATCTTTAGTTGAAACGTTTTTCTAACCGGCAAGAAGTAAGTTAATCTCATTAGCTTTTCAACAATGACACAAATAGGGTCACATTTATGCCTAGTACGAGGCAACCCTATAACTGTATTCATATTTTATACTTCCCACTTTCATGCAGGCACGACTATTTTCTGAATTAGCCTGCGCGATTTCTGAGTCCCGCTTGCTCTTGATATCCATTGGAGTTCCATGTCACAACTCGATAATATCCTTCTTCCTATGTCGGCGGTAGATCTCTTTTATAACTTAACGCCCTCTCGTCAAACTCTAGTGGGGGAAATGACGAACATGGTATGCCCTACTACACTTTACTTACGAAGCCCTGCCACATTTCGGACGTAGGGTCGACCTCTGGGTCTCAGGACTGTATCCCATACTATCTTAAAGGCCGATAATTCCTTCTGCTGGGCCTTATCTCTGGGTTTACTAGGCTATCTTTTATCCCTTCTCTTCCACAACTAGAGGTGACATTACGGTATTCTAGGTTATAATCGTACTATCTCTTGAATCTGTTGCCTATTTCTCAAAGTTATCCCAAGCTCTATCAACCGGCTACAGCTTGGAGGTGATTCTATTTTCCTCTAGAGCTAAATATCCGTGCCTTCCCCTTACTTCTGTAAGCTGAGATCTGGGGTTCGTGCCCCCATGCACCGTACTGACAAGGATGTTACTGACCAAGTTCATCAACCTGTATCATTCTGATCCATGCTCGGGTCAATTTCAATCATATAATCTCTCTGTCCTTCAACATAACAAACTAGGGGCATAGCCATTATTCTTCAGGTATTTATTACCATCATCAGCTCACTGTGGCAAAATCAACCTATCTCTGACCTGAGCTTTACTATTGTTGGGGATTTATTTCTTATGGACTCTTACACGTTCTTGAGTACCACTGGAAATCTTATCTGCCCTCCTGATTTGTTGCCATGAGGGTCTAGGTAACTTATTTAAACACTGGGGGTCTTAATCACTTTCTAACACTTCCCCCGGAATCAATGGTTTTAGCCCTCTTTTACTATTCTTTGGGCAACATCGCATTAATACTTACACTTTCTATTACACTAGAAAAGGGTTGGGAAGTGGGAAATAACTATATCTTACTATGGTAAGGCTGAGGTATGAGACTTTACAACCTCCGAAGAGTTGGGGGTAAGAATCTCGCGATCTCCCCCTTCTTTTATACCTTCCAAATAATCCAACATTAACTGTTGCCCCTGTCTAATTGTAATTATCTACTAAGTAAGCCAACTCGTACATATACCATATTACTAACCTCTTACTCTGGCGCTGTTGGAAGAATTGGGGACAATGCTGGCATATCTATTATCTTATGAGGTTCTTGTTGCCCCGGGAGGGTACTAGGGAGATTAGAAGACGTCTGCTTCCACCCTTAGGCTAACTATCCCTGGTATCATGTCCCCCACCTATGGCACCTCGCTGGTACCCTCTCCTACTGCTGTAGCTCACCTGCGGCTGACTAAAGTCTGTCTCATATCAAACATTACTCTAGACAAACATAATAATGAAATCTTAGGGACTTATCCCTATACCACTTCGGCTCTATAGCACGATTTGAGAAGGAGGGGTAACCATACTATCATGCCTCGTAGCCTATTGCTTACAAAATGTGGTGCAAGACACATTTATAAGCAAGAATTTACTAGACACGACTTGCAGACTACCTGGGATACGACCTGCTCTAACACCAAGTTTGTCACGCCCATTTTGGGAGGCATGACTGGCACCTAATCCACACTGGAATCTAGGCTGACCTGGCTGGGCCTATGCACCTCTAGTGCCTACCAGCGAGTCAAAATCAAGAGAAAAAAAGGTTATATCTCGGCTGTAAACACAGCCTCGGGCCGAAAAGGCCATGAAACATCTGTAAAAAAGAAAATTGCTAACCTAGATAATATAACAATAAAAGGAATCCTATGTGGGCCAACAAGACCACCATGTTGTCTAGCTATAACAGGAATGAAAACAAGCAGCTACACTAGGCCCAACACTGCCAACGCACAAAATAAGACATATATGGGCCCCACACGACCAACAATAACCAACTAACTGAATACTGTAGTCTGCAAGCCTGTAGGAGTAGAATAGTGGTGGGACAGAGCCCCGACCTACCCAAAACTACACAACAAAAGAGCAAACTCCCACTACTTGGCAACTCCAAACGAGAGGAGCTAACTAATCTGCTGACTCCGTATAGCTGCTAACGAAGATCCTGAAACCTGTCTATCTAAACTTGTAGGCAAGTATGCAGCACCCCATAATTGGACGTTAGTACAATATGTACTGAATATGTAACGCAGTAATAAAAAGCTGAATAGAAGCTGATAAAGACTGAAAGTAAGTAGTAAGACGGGGCAAAAGATAACCTATAAGCTTTCTTATTCATAACCTGCATCTAGTAACTCACCACATATATATGAGCTGAAGTTGTACAACTACACATTCATAAGCTATAGCTAGCAATCAAGTATACAAACAAGAACCTAACCTGGCCCCCATAAACCTGGAAGGTACAATCAACATAGAGATAACCTACCTGGGCCCCCATAAGCCTCGACAGGTGCCAATTAGTCTATATATCCATGTTTCCCTACAAGTAACTATAACTGTAACTGTATCTGAGTTTTCTGGCTCCTGTAACTGTATCTAAGCCATCTGAGCTCCTGTAACTGGACCTCGAGCCTTGGCTCGACCGAGGGTCGTGATGCCACTATGGCATAGAGGAGTCCGGCGGTGACTAGACCTCAATATGGCCCTCACAGCCTCAATATGGTCCCTTCGGACATCATATTACTCCTGCGAGCATATGGGTATCTCAATACGACCCTCACGGCCTCAATCTGGTCCCTTCGGACATCATATTGCTCTTACGAGCATATGGGTATCTCAATACGACCCTCACAACCTCAATTTGGTCCCTTCGGACATCATATTGCTCCTGCAAGCATATGGGTGTCTCAATACGGCCCTAATGTCACCCAAATTATACCTCACAATTAAGCTATAAAGCGGTTGAAGTCAAATAGAACCCAACAAAGGTTGAGGTCGATCCCACAGGGAATATGAAAAGAACTTGAGTTAATGTGATTAGCTATTACTATCGGATTACTTATTTCCTAGGGGAAAAAGAATTGAAAAATAAAATAATAAACAAGAGTAAAGACTAGGAAATACTTAAATCAATTTTGGTTGTATTCAATCAACAAGTTGGGTAGGATTGTGTTCCCCATGACTTCATAACCACAAGGCTTTTACACTAGTGATCTACTCCTGTATTTAGCATGCAATATTGGTAAGTTAAGTTCACCTAAATGGTTGGTCCCCAATCTAGATGATAATCACCATGCAACTTGGTCCATATATCGGTGTATGCTTAATTAACCCTTATCCTTAATATCGAATTAGCTATCTCCAGACAAGTTCAAGCTATTAGATGAGAGTTGCTAGCCTCAAATATCCGTTGTTAATCCATTTTCCCATTCACTACCCCCTTGATCCGGTAAATAAGAATAAGGCAAGTTCCAACATTTGCAACCGTTAAGGAATAACTAAAACGAAGGAAAAATAATACATGCATTAAACCCCGTTCAAGAATCACTAAGTGTTTTACCTATGTGTGTTAATTCATCATGGTTTCCACAATCCTAGTTATGGGTTTAGCTACTCATGCTTGAATAATCACAATCACAAAATATAGAATAAATCATAATTGTAACTTACTAAAATTCGTAGAAGAAAACCACGTGAATTGAATAAAACTCCAAAACCGGTGAAATAAACTTCAATGTCGTTTAATTCCCAAAATCAAGAACAAAATTACAAACTTTATTTCTTGAACTAATAAAGATCGTACACAACACTAAATCCATGTGAAAGTAGTAAAAATAAAATGTACACGGAAAATAAACCTAAATATTGTATTTATAGTTTCCAAACTAATCTTATCCTAACTATAATTGGATTCCAGGTTGACAGGGGTAACGGGCCAAGTAACGACTCGTTAGGTCTCCTAATGAGTCGTGATCAATTAAAATCAGTCTTCCTCGGCAGTAGGCCCAGTCATGGTAACGGGTCATCTAACGACTTGTCATGTCAGGGCACGAGTCGTTAGGCTTCTCGTGGTCTTGGTTCTCCAGAATTCCAGTGCACACAATGGTTCATACCAGTGCTCTCATGACGAGTCATCCAATTATCTGAAGACTCTTTACGTCTTCTATTGCCTTCACGGGGTATTTTTCAGAAATCATCTTCCCAGTCTTCACGACTGGCTTAACGACTCGTTACCAGATGTAATAAGTCATGCCTTCAACCCGTTAAGTGCACTGTTTCTCAGCATTAAAACTTGATCTTCTCCCCAAGATTTCGGGAACGAGTCGTCCACTTGGATGAAAACTCGTGACTTTACTAGCAGCCTGCATTTCAGTCCATTTATGCTTTACTTTGCCCATTTCACGTTCCGAACCTCTTTTCCTACAACACTTAACACAAACATATTATGTTTATATAAACATATCCGGAATTTGCATATTTTCTTAGTTTTAAGCATCGAAAGTGCTGTAAAATCACGGCACATCAACACCCTCAACTTAGAATTTTTTCATGTCCTCAGGCAAAACAAAATAAAATAAACTACTTCGACGCTTCAATCAAAAGAACTTTAGAAAACTTACGGCAGTCACAACTCTTCATCAAGTCAAATTTTCTATCCCCTCCTTTATCATACAAACTCAAATCATAATGCATATGTAATATCTTCAACCATGACACATAGGAATTGAAACATGGCAAAATACTGTCACTTGCAATCATGCACATAAATCTATAACACTGACCCAGATAGTTTGCAGATGATTTTGTTGACCAAAGGCTCTCACGTCAAAGAAGTACCACACTCACTCATGTGTATATGATCATATAAATGTATTTATCTTAGGACTATGTAAGCACACTAGCTCTCACAAAGAATTTCTAACTGTGTGCATGCAATACCATAGGCTTGCCTTTACTTTCAATACCTCAAATTTCAGACGGGTAACCAGGATCACTATAGGGTAACCAGGATCACTATAGGACTTTAAGCTTGTAACGTAGGCTTGGGTTTGGGTATGGTATATATGGGACTAGTAGCTTAACCTCCTTGGCACTACACACACCTTGACTCCACTTTTAACCTTCTTTCATTTTCTCCCTTTTCCTTTACTTTCTTCTTCTTTATTTCCGTTTGCAACTACGAGTGCAGTGTTTCTTCTTCAAGTATTCATTACTTTCTTTCTTGTCTCTTTAACTATAAGTTTTCTTTTCTTTTTATTATGCATACTGCATCCGCTCTTTCATTTTCATTACTCACATTTCATCTGCCCTACTCTTCTTAATCACCCTTTATGATAGCCACCCACAACTTAGGTAATTTGCCTGAGTTGAGGTTCAGTGTCCAAGGAGGGACTCAGGGCCAAAATAGGTTCATTTAATCAAAGAAGTAGGGTGAATTGGTTTAAGAAAAAGAAAGGTCAATTTAAGCGCAAAAATTTGGATCAAGGTATATTTATTTTCTTTTGTAGGTTTTTTAAGGCTGGGGCGGGATCATTAATCAAAATGGTCTATGATCCATTCCTAGTTTCATCCTCTATCTCAATATGACTGACCAGGCAAGCTCAGATTAACACACAACAGAATTTAACTATTAAATCTCTCTCCACATAGCATGTGCCAACATCATCACTTCTACTAACTGCTAGTTCGGCACAGCTTGTACTATGGTAAACATGTTCACAGTTTTAATGTCATGCAAAGATTCACAAAGATCATACTTGTCGATTTTAACACACACATAAAAAAAAATTAGGAGAGGTTTCACATTATCAGTTCAACTAAATTCAAAAAATCATGGCTCTTGACTCGTAAGTTCACCTAATTTTCTTTTGACTTAATTACAACAAACAAAAACATAAAACCTAAATGTGTTGGTTCTAGATACAGAACACTGAAAAGATATCTAGTAAGAAAAACCCTCGGGTTATGTTCAGCAAAAAGCCACAGGTATCCCTCCCCACCCCCCATCAAGAAAAGCATGTGTCATCCTCGACGTGATAAATAGAAAACAAACCATAGAAATAGGGAACATACTATGCAACCTAGGCATATGTGACCTGGTCGGTAGAGGGTGCAGATACTCCTCCAGTGTCATCTCAGATACCACCAGCTTGACCCGGGATGCATTTCAAACCAACTCACGAGCTATCGTACCTCTCCACGAGCCTCGCTGCCTCAATTGTGGCCCTCTATGTTGAGCCTCCTCTCTGGATAGCTGCACCGCTATCTCCATTCCAATTCTCACTTCTGCTCACGGAACAGAGAATCATCATCTTCCAAGCTTGCCTCCTCATGAGGCCTCTTGCCCTTATCCTTGGTGTCACCGGCTCGCGATGAAGAAGTCAAAAATAGGTGGTAGCTCTTCTCTTCACTCTCGTCCTCATCAATCATTGGAAGCACGGGTGGAGGAATCGCGCTACCTATTGTGTGACAACTCCTGCACTGCTTGAGTGGTGCTACCCCCATACCACCTTGCTAGGCTCTGGCGCCTGTAACCGGTGCAAGGCGCCATCCATACACCTCTCAAAGGCATCTAACCGGCCATGCACTAATCTAGAGAGTGCCTCCAACTCCTTTAACCCACGACTTAACTTCTCCATTAGTACTTTAACTTGAAGAAACGTGTGCCTACTTCTTTTTTCGACTTTTTCTAGTCGTCTAGCCAAGGTTGGTTAGGAATTCTTCTGTAACAGTGACTAGACCGGCCAAGAGCATGAGGGGTGCAACAGGTAGCTGATGTGCTGCCGCCGAGAATGAAGACTCTGGAACCTCAGCAGGTGCGGGGAGGTCAGTTGCATTTGTAGCCTAAGGTTGGCTACCGATCTCTATAGCCACTATGGGCTCTGCCACAATCTCAGTAAACAATGCAGCCTCAGTCTGCATACCGCTACTCAATGCCTCTTCCAATATAGTCGCTCCAGCGGATGCGGAAGACTGACTCTCGCCTCGATATCGGCTTTGAAGTCGTCTCTTATCAACCTGATACAGGATTCCGTATGGACCACCATTCAATCAATTGACAGAAACTGCATCTTTGACTCGCAGAGTCTATCAATGAGGCATGGAAAGGGAATGGTAGTGCTATCATTTATCGCCCGCTCTCGAATCTCTTCAGCAATATACCGCGGGAAATTTATGGCGTACCCTCCATGATGCTAGCTACTCAGTGTAGCTTTGTTAGTGAAAGAACATTATCATTGATGGTCGGTACCAGCCTGTGTTGAACCAATGACCACCAGAATTTAGTTTGAAAGTTCAATGTGGCCTTCTTTATCTGGGACTCGGTGCCATGCAACCACTCAACCAGCGGACCCCTTGTGGCAATGACTCGTGAAAACCAAGTGTACTTTCTGATTCGTTCTACACTGTTCAGCTTCTTGGTCTTGACTTCTTGAGCTCCGATAGTATGTGATCGAACTCTACCAAGGCATGATAGTCCTGACCATGAGTAGTCTCGGATATGGTCCTTCTTAGATATATCTACAAGCGTCTCCCAAACCAAATACATGTCAATGCAGGTCTTTTCTTCCAGTCTTGGCCTCCTAATGTCAGATGTTGTAACGCGGTTGCATATGCTGCATAGAACTCTCTCGACTCAGGCAAGGGTTGCAGCCTCTGATGGCTTAGTTAACCACCCGAACTTGTATCTATTAAATAAATCCTACAGCTCAGGGAGGTCCTTGAGCCCCATAGTGACCATTCTGGACTCCTCATATGCTCCTCTTTGATGGCCTTTCCATTCGGAGAAATATCCCTGTTGTAAATTACCCTCCTACCGCGAACACACCATCTTCGCACCTGTCATGGTTGATCATTAGATGTATTGATGTCTCTGTCAAATCATCATCTGTACTTCCCTGTTGGGTACGTGACTCATCTGTACCTCTACATTTGTTGCAGCTGTGGTGCCCTCGGTAGCAACTGACTGTGGCCCTGAGATTGTCTTCCGCCTGGCTTGGTGGGTCTCTTGCAATGGAGTAGGAGAATCAACCAGGGCTATCGATTTGTAGGTCGTTGGGTCCAGCTCCTGGTGTATCTCCTCACAAGCTGCCTTCTGAAACTTCGCATTCCTCCTCCGAGCTACTCGACTCTTCGGTGGTGGAGGGCGCGGGCCCCTAAGTCTCGTGATATGATGGTTGACTCCTCTTTGGCACCTGTTTTTGGGCCGGAACTTTTTGTGTACCCTTTGGAGCCATTGTACCTGTGGAATATTAGTTAGTGTACAAGATGAGATGAAACATAATCAACTTTTAACCTGTCTCCGCAGACTGTGACGAGTGACTTAACGAGTTGTTGCCACTAGCCACACTCTGTGAGGCCGGGGCTGCTGTCTCCAGGCTGTATTTTTTATTTGTTGGACCAGTGGACTTAACAACTGGTCATAATGGGTCGTTACTTGTGGCAACGATTCGTTAGACCAGTCAAGTACACTGGTTACTTAGCCCAATTCACTAGATTAAAGACGAGCCATACAACGAGTCATTGGGTGATATCACGCCCGTTATGTGGCTCGTGCTCAAGAGTCTTTGAAAATAACCTTATCCATGTTCCATATCAACTAAGTTAAAGTTTACTGAGCATGATCATCAGATTCATTAAGGGTCCTGTGTTCAAATTCACATTCAATGTCATGCCACTAGTGTTCCAAAGGGAAAACTCATGGTATTTGTCGAATCTCTACACTATTACATGAGAAAAAGTAGAGTGGGAACATAAAATAATCGAATACTTACAAAAATTGCGATTTGAGTAGAAGAGAGATTTTTACTTGAAAATGTTATTGAGTGTGGAAATTGAGCACAATTGAGTTCGACTGTGTGTGTGTGAGTGCTTTTCGAGTGAGAAGTTTTCTTCTTGGAATGGTGAAGAAGTGGGGACTTTTGAAGTTATATTTTTAGCTTTAAATTCAGGTGAGAGTTTGGAGGGCAAAAATCGGGTGGTTTATATGTTAAAAAGAACAAATTACCTTAATTTGTTCGTGGGTCGGGCCGTGGAGGTTAATTAAAAACATACCACGACCCACGTAATGGTTCATTAAGAAAAGAAACAACTCGTTTTGTTATTCATTCAATTGACTAGGTGTCGAGTCTTATCTGGACCTAACGACTTGCGGTAACGACTCGTGGTGCTACCCAATGAGTCATGGCATGAGTCCTAGGCCCCCGAACCGCAAGATCTTCCCCGACGGTAACTTGACGAATCATTGGGTCTCCAAACGATTCGTTAAGTCATTCGTTGACACCTTTTTCAGTTTAAATATATCTTTAATCCAGTAGACTTAATGGAAGACCCAATGATTCATTGTCACTAACAATGACTCGTTTGGTCAACCGTTCAGTAATTCGTTATTACTAGAGGGACTACGATCTACTTAATGATTCGTTTGGTCTGATGACGACTCGTTTTGTGCGTTTTGGCACTAGTAACTCAAGTTTAGATTTTTGGTTTTAACTTCAAATTTCCCATCTTATCACCACACACATAAACACTATATTTTCTTACAATTACACCAATGTTCCAAAAAGCGCCTAATTTAAGGTCGCGGCAAGACGCGGGTATTTTGACTACTCAAACTTTACAAAACACCTCTATGGGTTGCCTCCATGCAGCGCTCTGATTTAACGTCGCGGCACGACGCAAGTCCCCTTCGGGTTACCTGGGATTTCACCCAGAGCCTGTGAGATTCACCGCCTTATTTCGCTTCTCCCAGATATGCTTTTAACCCATTGATCGTTAATTTTAAAGAATTTTTTAATTTTAATTAAATTACATGTTTTTTTTGTTTTTTTAAATTTTTAAAGTTTAACCACTTGAAAAGGCCCAAAACCATTTGGACTTCAACTGCCAGAAACAAGCTAGCCTAGAATTGAATAGTAAATACATATCACTAGGCTGAGCTCTCTTCTCAATCTTTCGGTCATGTTGAATTTTCATTCTTAGTTTATAAATTCTAGAACTCTCTATAGGCTTTCAAATGAAATTCATATAGCTCATTCAATTGATCAAGCGTCAAGTTCAGCTTCGTCAATCCAAATTCAGCTTCTTGAGCGCCTGCATAGCTTTTTGCTCAAGTTCAACCTGAAGATATTATGCTTTTTCATAAATGTTGATACGGAGACATACCTATAGGAGTCTTGAATACGGTCCAATAAGCCCATAAAGCATCATCTAGCTTCCTAGCCCAATCTGTCCGATTAGTATTCAGCTCCTGCCAAGATGGTCTTTATATCCCGGCTAGTGACTTCAACCTTCCCACTAGATCAGGGATGGTAGGGTGTTGCCACCTGTGTTTTACTCCCATATCTCCACAAAGCATGAAACAACTGGTTACAGCGGAATCCCCATCACTAATGATTGCTCTAGGAGTCCCAAATCTAGCAAATATATTCCGCTTCAAGAATGTTGTGACACTCTTTCCTTCATTATTTGGAAGCGCAATTGCCTCCAGCCATTTTGAAACATAGTCCATAGCAAAAAGTATGTACTTCATCCATTTTGAAAGCCTCGTAAAAATACCCAAGGAAATCAATGCCCCACATCAAAACAACTCAATTACGAGGATGGGAGAGGAAGCCCATGCCTCCTTGATATGTCTCCTAGCCTTGGCATGCATCACATGCCTTGTGGAAATCATGCATCCTTGGTGAATGGTTGACTAATATACCACATTATAGAATCTTGTGGGCTGTGTGAACCTACAGACTCCAACAGAGATGAGTGGCAGAATTTCCAGTATACTTAACATCTATACCTCAGACACGCATCTCCGAACTATCCATTAGCACATATGCAAAATAAGTAGGGGCTTATCCCAGAAAACTTCATATCAAACATGAACTTCTTCCAATTGTATGGATACGCTCTACTACGACATCACACTGTCACATAATGAGCAAAGTCTGCAAATCATGGACAGATCCTGTGAGGCCGCTAACACCTTGCTTGTCGGGGAATACAATCATGTCATGCTCATCTTGAAGTGTTGCATCAGGTTCCAAACTTGATAAGTGATCCGCCACCTGGTTTTTAGTCCCCTTCCGATCTTTTACCTCAAACTCTAACTCTTGCAGTAGCAGTACCCATAAAATCAACCATGGCTTGGCATCCTTCTTTCCATCAGATATCTTAGTTGCATGGTCTGTATGTACTATCACCTAGTTCCAAGCAAGTACGCCTAAACTTCTCGCATGCAAAAACTACAGCCAACAACTCCTATTCTATCACGGCTTGCAATCAAGTTTCTAAGCCTCTGCTACTAAGAGCCTTGTTAGTGTAATAAATAGGATGGAAAACTTTTCACGCCTCTGACCCAACACAGCTCCTAGGGCCACCCACTAGCATCACACATAACCTTGTTAGGACCAGTCAAGTGCCACTATAACGTGGGGAAGTGTCACCCTCTTTTAGGCCTAAATTCCTCTGTAGAAATGCCTCATCAAAACAAACTTCACCTCTTTCTCAAGCAGTTTACACAAAGGATGTGCAATCTTTGAGAAGTCCTTGATGAATATCCTGTAAAACCCTGCATGACCCAAAAAGCTTGAACACCTTTCACAGAAATTGGAGGTGGTAGACTAGAAATTACTCATCTGGCCTCTGTCCACCTTTACCCTTATCATAAATCTTGTGCCCTAGCATTATACTTTCTTTGACCATGAAATGGAACTTTTCCTAGCTAAGCACCAAGTTGGTCCTCTACATCGCTGCAGCACTTTGTTCAAATGAGCCACCATATTCGAATGAATCACCACCACCGAAAAGTCATCCATAAAGACTTCAATGATGTCCTCCACTATGTCAGAAAATAAGGACATCATGCAACGCTGAAAAGTGGCGCGGTGCATTATATAACCCGAACGTCATCCTCTTGAACGCAAATGTACCAGGCGCAAGGATAGGTGAAGGTGGTCTTCTTTTTGGTCTTTGGGGATATAGAAATATGATTGTAACTCAATAACCATCAAGAAAAATAGCATTCATCCTCTGCCTGCAAGTCGGTCTAGCATCTGGTCCATGAATGGCATAGGAAAGTGATCTTTCTGAGTCCAACATTTCAACTTCCTGTAATCCATGCATACTATCCAACCGTGACCTGCCTTAGTGAAATGTGCTCATTGTTAGCATTTGGGATTCACCGTCCTCCTTCAAGACACACTCGAATTGGGCTCACCTATTTACTGTTAGCAATAGGGTAAACCACACCTGCATCCAACCACTTGATGATCTCCTTCTTGACCACCTCTTGCATAGGTGGATTCAACCTACGCTTATGCTCAATGCTCAAAATATAATCTGCCTAGCCGGATCTTAAGGAGTGCAAATACCGACCGGAATTCCAAGAACTGTAATGGTCCACCCAATGGCTTTTTTATATCTCATCAAAATGGAAACTAAAGCCTCTACTTGCAATTCCTCTAGGTCAGCTGCAATAATGATCGGTAAAGTGTTACCGGTTCCCAAAATACATACCGCAAGTGAGATGGAAGTGCTTTGAGCTCCAATACCGGAGGCTTCAATAGATGGTTTGGCCGGTGGGGTCACCTGATCTTCAGGTCAAGATCAATCTGTCTTGGAGCGTGCGTATGACCCATACCAGCAAGTGCATTAACTATCTCCTCACCTACATGGATCTCCTCAGCACCAACATTCATTAAAACTTCTGCTAAGTCATCAAGAATCAATAACTCCTCTATAGACATAATTGGAAACTCGTGTTCCACAACATCAATTACCGAGACCACCTCATGTCATTTGGCTACTCTGTGGATCAGCATATTGAATGTCACCTCCTCACTGCTCAACAGGAATTTTAGTTGTCCTGGGTTTCCATGTCTATAAGAGAAATGTCCGTGGCAAGAAATGGTCGCCCTAAGATGATGGGACCTCAAAATCAACTTCACAGTCCGTAATGACAAAATCGGCCGAAAATATAATTGACTCCACCTTCAATTAGAACATCATAGATAATTCCCAACGGGATTCTTCAAACATACAAATTTTCCATTAAAACCGCATTGTAGTCGGTTTGGGGCTCCCAAGCCCAACCGTCCGAACACTCTAGCAAAGCATCAAGTTAATACTAGCTCCTAGATCACATAGCGCCTTAGCAAAGCTAAAAGGGCTCCAATAGTGCACGGTATGGTGAACGTTCCAGGGTCTTCCTTTTCTGGAACAAGAATGTGGATGCTATTGCACTACAGTGGTGTAAATTATCTACAGGTGTTCAAAGCTCAGCCTTGGTTCTAGTGACAAGGTCCTTCATTAATTTAGCATAGACAGGCATCTGCTCAAGTTCCTCGACTAATGGGATGTTCACAGATAATTGTTTCAACATGGAGATGAATTTGTGATACTTCCCATCTTCGACCTTTTCTTCAACTGCTGTGGAAAAGGGGGAGGAGGTCTAGAACAGTGTGGATCTTTGTCTGCGCCTCCTTCTCCTTCTCATTGCTGCATCCATGTTGCTTTGCATTAATAGGAGCAGTTTTCACCACTGAATCATCAACCAAAGTCTGATCTTTGAAATCTGCCATCCTATCATCATCAACCAATAGGGGCTCTACTAACTCATCAATCACAACTGTCCTTGGAGGATCAACTGTCACCTTTCCACCTGGTAGTAATCCACACACTGTCATTTTCAAATTTTACATTGTATTGCTGGGAAGTGTGTCTTTCTTCCTCTGGTTCATCGCAACAGATATTTGACTCGGTTGTTACTCAATCTGCTTAATGGCCACGGCATGATTCCTGTTCCTTTTAATTCATACTAGAAATATCATTGCGGAGCTCCTGGAAATGGTCATCTGCTGCCTCCATCCGCTTAAGTACCTTGGACAAATATGTCTTTAACCCTTGAACTACTAGACTCTGGCTCATGGTTCCTTGGAGGAACATACAAACCGCTTTTGTCATTCTTGTACCTGCCATGCTTCTTCTAGTCTCCGTTGTCTCTGTATTGGCCTCAGTTGTAATTGTTATCCCTATAGTAGTACCACCTTGGTTCCTTGACCTTGATGCTAGGAATCTTGGTTAGACCCTTGGGTGCTAGTCTGGAAACCCGCCCCTTGATCATTCAGATAATTAACTTTCTCCTCAGATTCTGATTCACCTCCATCGTTTCTTGGTGCCTTACCCTGAGAACTCACAGCATTTACCTTTTCAGCCCCAGCCTCATCAAATGCTTAGCAAGCATCCCCATTGTGGTCTTCATTTTAGCAATATCCCGATTCCACTCTTCTTCATTTTCCTTCTCTCGCTTCCGCATACATACCTACTGCATAAGTACCAACCGGAGTCTCCGACTCTCTTATGTGCCATGCGCGGTTGGTTTTAGTGATTCAGTCTAGTAGCTCAGCAACTTTAGCATAAGTGTGACTCATAAATGTTCCTCTAGATATCTGTATCAGCCACCGCGCTGGTGTTAGCATTTCTAGAGACCTATAGAAAATTTCCAGGAATGTATCATCTGGGATCCTGTGGTTGTATAAATCTCTTTGAGCTTCTTGTTGAACCTCAGCCATATCTCGTGAAGTGCCTTAGAACTTAACTGCCTGGAAGTTGTATATCTCATCTTTCATTTCAAAGCTCTGGAAGGTGGGAAAATCTTTCAAGAAAGCTCTTTCAACCTCCATGTAGTGGAGAATCGTTGGGCAGTTCTGCCAACCAGAGCGTTGCCTCACTCCTAATGAAAAGGGAAATAACTTCAGCTGTATCACATCCTGACTCACTCCTGATTGCTTATATGCTTTGCAGATACCACGAAATTTGTCAAGTGGGTATGTGCATCATCAATTGCATGACCCGCAAATATCCCATTCGTGTTGAGCAGTTGGATCATAACACTGGTAATATTAAGTCCTTTCCCCTAGCAGGAAAGGGGGAGGGACAATAGCTCCAGGGGCACCAAATTTCGCTATATCAACATCATCATCTTCCTCGAAATACCGGTGCCTCTTCTGATCTGGACCTTTGTTCCTTCTAGCTCGCTCTGCTTCAGCAGTTAGGCATTGCTCTTCAGCAACCCTTGCTAACTCTCTATCTCTTGCCTGAGCTTGTTCCTCGGCTAACATTCTAGCCATAGCTTGGTCCAATATCTCTTGCTCTTGTATGTTGGCTATTCTCCTCAAATTTCAGTGTTTGTTCAAGTTCGTGATCAATTTGAACTAGATTTTCCTTGGCTCCTAGTACTAGGCATGCACGAACCTAAACCCGTTAAGAACAAAAACAACAAAGAAAATAAAAGGGAAATAAGAACTAACAGTAAAGCAAATACAATTAACAAAAGCCTTAGCCGTATTCCTCCGCAACGGTGCCAAAATTTGATGTTTTCCAAATTACACTGCAATTGAGATATAAAGCAATCGATGTCAAATATAGAACCCAACAAAGATTGAGTTTCATCCTTAATAGTGGAATATGGAAAGAACTTGAGTTAATGCGATTAGCTATTACTATCGGATTACTTATCTCCTAGGGGGAAATAATTAAAAATAAAATAATAAAGAAAGAGTATGACTGTAAATAAATTAATTTGGCTGTATTCAATCAACAAGTTGGCTAGTATTGTGTTCTCCATGACTTTATAACCATAAATCTTTTACAGTAGTGATCTATTCCGGTGTTTAGCATGCAACATTGGTAAGTTAGGTTCACCTAAATGGTTGGTACCCAATCTAGATGATTATCACCACGAAACTTGGTCCATATACGGGTGTATTCTTAATTAATCCTTACCCTTAATATCGATTAGCTATCCCAAGACAAGTTCAAGCTATTAGATGAGTGGGGTTGATAGCCTCAAATCTCCATTGTTAATCACTTTTCCCATTCACTACCCTTGTTCTGGGCAAGAATAAGGCAAGTTCCAATGTTTGCAACAGTTAAGGAATAACTAAAACGAAGGGAAAAACAATACATGTATTAAACCCCATTCAAGAATCACTAAGTGTTTTACTTATGTGTCTTAATTCATCATGGTTCCCACAACCCTAATAATGGGTTTAGCTACTTATGCTTGAATAATCACAATCACAAAATACAGAAAAAACATAATTGTAACTTACAAAATTCATAGAAGAAAACCACGTGAATTGAATAAACCCAAAACTAATGAACAAAATTTCAATGTCGTTTGATTCCCAAAATCAAGAACAAAATTAAAAACTTTGTTTCTGAACTAAGAAAAGATCATTCACAACACTAAAATCCACGTGGAAAGTAGTAAAAATAAACCATACATGAAAATAACCAAATATTGTATTTATAGTTCGGAAACTAATCTTATCCTAACTAAAATTGGATTCCAGGGGTTGACAGGGGTAATGGGTTGCCAATGACTCGTTAGGTCACCTAATGAGTCATGATCATGAAAAATAGTCATCCTTGGCAATAGGCCCAGTCGTGGTAATGGGCCACCTAACAACCATCGTGTCAGGGCACAGGTCGTTAGGCCTCTCGTGGGGGTCTTGGTTCTCCGTAATTTTAGTGCATACAATGATTCATACCAATGCTCTCATGACGAGTCGTCCAATCATCCGACGACTCGTTAAGTGCATCTTTCGTTGCCTTCACTGGGTAATTTTTCAAAATTATCTTCCCCAGTCTTCACGACTGGTTTAACGACTCGTTACCAGATGTACTCCAGTCGTGCCTTCACCCATTATGCATTGTTTCTCGCATAAAACTTGATCTTCTCCCCTACGATTCTAGAAATGAGTCATTCACTTGATGATAATTGGTGACTTGACTAGCAGCCTACATTTCAGTCCATTTATGCCTTAGTTTTCCCATTTCATGTTCCGAACCTATTTTCCTGCAACACTTAACATAAACACATTATATCTACATAAACATAATATCCGAAATTTGCATATTTTTCTAGTTTTAAGCGTTGAAAGTAAGCCGTATAATCCCAGTATATAAGGACCTCACGGCCTCAATCTAGTCCCTTCGAATATCATATTGCTCCGTAAGACTAACGAGATCGCTACCTTACTCGCCCTGAACTGGTCTAAGGAAGCTCCAACAGTACGCCTGTGTGCCCGCACTGACCTGAGGGTCCTGGTCGTGGTCACAACCTCCGTCAACTTAGACATAAAAGGTTGAGGTCTGAGTGACCTAGTGATAGTCTGACGGTCATGCTGAGGCAAGGATAACTCATAAACTATTTTTAGGGTCACAGGTGACCAACTATTTAGTTCCTCCGCTTAGAACATTTGTGGGGATGCTACTAATCGGGCATTGCCTTTAAGCAATCAAGCCCTTAATCTTCCACAAACAATTTACTATGATTCTAGCCTGAAGGTAATATTGTACTAACATGGTTCTAGTACCTTAGATACTAACTTGGTCTGTCTAGATTTCATATGTTCCTCTGGGAGCTTTCAACTGTCGTAAGTTTATTTGGACTTAGCCACTTACGGCTATCTGTACCTAGGTATCTTCTAAAGTAGACTAGGCCATTGGCCCCATATCTGGAACTACTATAAGATTCCCTCCTTAGGTACACAGGTCTATCTTACTCAAAGCAACTAGGATAACCTCCTGGGCAACCTGTATGACAAGCATTAAGCTAATTGAAACTAATAGTCACCGGCAGTAGCTAATTAGATGGCATGCTGTCACCTGGCTTCACTGGGCAACCCTGGTGTCGCTGACTCTAAGGTATGGCCATCCTATCCAACTTTCTATCCCTGGAGGCGTTAAGGTGCGTCAACGGCCTCTAGGCAGACTTTACTGACAATACAGGCGTCAAACTGAAAGTTATATCGCCCAGCTGCACCCTATGTTGTCCAACTTACCAACTTAGGCCCAACAGCTAACCACAAACTTCTAAGGCCTTGGCCTGACGCCAAAACATCAAAATTCTATTAATACAGTGAACAGAAGACCAGAGGAGTTTCTATGACGCTACTAGCATGAGTCATTAATTTGCACATACTCTCTCCATATGGGATACCGTAATATACTCTCAATTCATTTTCTGGCAGCTAACCACAAACTTCTAAAATCATATCTATTGCAGTAGCTAATCACAACATATAAGCTCATCATCTACTGGTAGAAGCTAACTATAGTATATATGATCATTATCTACGTTAGATAGCACAGGTCGCATTACTACACAACGAGAATAACTTACCAAGATAACTTAACATACCTCAAATGCTTCCATTTCGCTAACTGATAAGTTTCAACCTGTAACTGGCAGTTCCACTCAAATGCAGCCCTTACACTGAAAGAATAAGGTTATTTTCAATACTAAATTCGGCAAACAATGACATATTTCGATAATAATAATAATTATAATTCAACTCTATTTAACTCGAACGAAAACACACAATTTCCCAAGAGTTTAGAAGAGAGAAATTCTTACCTATTCCCTGTGGCAGTTTAGAATCCAATTTGAAGAAATTCCTACAACCTTTACTCGGCGGAGTTTCGGTATGCCGGGCGAATTTTCAAGAAATAAATCTGCAGAGATGCTTTCTTAGGCCTAGAACTTGTTAACACTTCCAAAGTTAATTTACGTTTGGACAGCGTTTGTTGGTGTAATTTGATGAAATTTGGATGAAAGTTGCGCATCTTCTTTATTCGGGACCGAGGGAAATGTTTACAATGAATACTCAACTTCCACTTCACTATTTATACTTGTTGAGGCGGTAGGCAGGGGCGTGGGTACTCCTTCACCCATCGCGCCAGACAAGGGTATGCAACACGCGCCTATATAGAGCCAGCCAAGGGTGTGCGACGTGCTACTCAAGGCGCCGGGCTGGCAGGCGCAGTGCGGCACCCAGTGCGCCTAGCCTCAACCCTGACCTCCTGATCGCTCACAATTCCGTGTTCGTGTGTTCATTCTCCGAGCCCTTTCTCTGCATACGTTGTATTTTCAAAACTCTCAACATACATACGCACACATCGGTTAATCGATAGAAACTACGAGGTGTAACAGATTCAAGGAGGATTCGAGATCATTGAAAGATGACTCTTTGGGGATCTTTATAAGCAAGTCCCTACTTAATTATATCGATTGGAGGGATAATTGGAGTTACTATAGCCTATTGAAGGGCATCATAGTCGCGGGTTATTCTCAAACCGTTAGAACGTGAACTTTGTACTATGACCTAGATTTTTCATAAAAGAGTGGGAACTTATGAAATTGGATTAAAGTTCTAAATTTTATCATCCTAATTAATTTTAGAGTGATATTTGAATGCTGTTGAGCACGTTAGGATGTTTTTAGCGGGTTTGAGGCATATCTCTTTATTAACATATTTTTTTCTTCAAGGTTTGAATATGACTTTATGCACATGTAGTATAAGATTGCATTAAACCTTCATATTTTGATTTCTTACTAAAATATATATTGATGAACGTTTTTTACCATATGAAAAGGGATTTTTGAACTTGGTTTCTAAAGTGATGATCTTTGGAAAAATATGATTTTGCTCCATGAATGAGTTAATGACTCTAAATATGGTTTCTAAACTAAAGAATGACTTGATGTACCTCTATTAATGAGAAGAGTATTAAAATGATTCAGCTAATTATGCTCGTAATTAATGATTCGAAGATCAAGTGCCATTATTGCTAAAATATTTATGTACGAGTCTGATGGGCAAGTTGTGCTATTTCAGAGGATGAATAGTTATTATGGATCCTAAGGCAACACTGTGTCAATCTAGAGAGTGACCATCCTCTGAGGGTTAGTAGTCTTAGTGCATCACTTTGAGCAATGGGATCCTATTTATGGCTCTCCCATCTTTGTTTCCTATTAGCATGATTAATTTGGTTTTTCCTCTGCTGTCTAATAATAAGATTTTGCTGATTATTGGCCTTGAATATTCTAATATGAACTTCAAAACATAATGAACTAAAAATGATTATTTCTTCATGGATGATTTTATCTGGGTTTAATGATTTATCTTATCACGGGATTTAAATTGATGCATTTATATGACATTACTTAATTTATTATTGTATGATTATTTTTATTATATTAACTCTTCCTCCTTAGCATATCTATAATTACCCCATTTTAGATACTATTTTTTATGGTGTTAAGAAAGCAAAAAGAAGAAAGTTTTAGTTATTCGAGATGCTTAGGAACGAAATTTGAAGTGAACGCAGAGAATACAAATTGAGGAAGTGAAGGGAGAAGACTTATATAAGTTTAGAAAAATAAATTCATCATTACTTCTGGAATCGGCTGCAGTTCTGAGCCAATTGAAGGAAGGCATGTGTTCATAGCATTAAATGGGAAGAGATGTGTATCAAAGTGCTAGGCGCTTTTCGCTTCCCAGCAAGAATCTAAAAGACCTTTTCCTTTCGATCATGAGCTAGTAACTGAAAATGTGGGGGAACTATCTATATATGGTAAAACTTAACCTGATAGATAGATGACCAAAATGTGACATGTGGCAACGCGACATGTCAAACATGAGTTAGTAGAAGTTGCATTAAGGGAAGTCAACACGATGACTTCTGTTCATGGAAAGATATGTTACCATCAGCGACTAGTGTTTTGAAAAAATCTCATTTAGCTTCAAAGGTGCAGTATCGGGCACTAAAGGCGAATTAAAGTTACTTACTGCTCAACTCAACCTTTACATGAGATTCTAAGATCATCACTAGTTGTTACTTAACAATAATAATGGGCAATTAAGAGGCTTTATGATGGCGTAATCTGTGAATCTTGCCCCCTTTATATGTAAATATAAATAGAACTCATCTTCTGTTGAAGGGTATCTAAATTTCATTTATTCACAAGTATTATGCCCAAAGTTGCTAAGATCAGATAACCTAAGCGCTCTAAAGTTAGCTTTTACAGCTACGTATCTAGTAAACCCAATTAGAACTTAGGATAAATCCACTTGTGCCTCATTTATATTGTTCTATTACTTTCTTGTATTGTTTACTGCTTACAAGTTATTTCATTGCAATTTCAAAGATCTCACATTTAATCTATATGTTCTTAAATCACATGTACAAATTCAACTGTATAGTTTGAAGGGTAACACTAATGGATCGTAAATTCAGACATAGAATCTTCAATTTATTTGAATAAAATTTACATATTTAGAAAATCATATAAAAGTACTATAAGTCAACAATTGAACGTATTTTGAAAGTATTTGAAAATTTACAATCAAAGAAAATACTGTTTGACTGTCCAAATAGTAAATCTGGCAGAATAACAAATTGCAATGGAACGAGTATGTAGTTATGCAATACCTCCCTATATGCTCTCTTATTTCAGAGCGTACATAAGAGGAAGGAGGAAGAGGAAGAGGAAGAGTTTAGGAAGAAATAGGAAAGTAAAAGGATAAAAATGTCAATCATTGTATAAAGTAAAAGGAGCTTATTTTTGCAATAATTTGTAAAATGAGAAAATATATATATTATATTGAATATCAGGATAACGCAGAAACAAACCTACACAAATATATTTAGATCTCAATAATGTATCTCCCCAATTTACAGTATTACTTTTGTTAGTTTGTATTTTTATAATTTTAATGAGATAGAAGTTAAACATTGATTCCTAAAAAGGATGTTTATATCAATAATTATTCCGTTCAGCAATAAAATCTGTTTTTCAAAAATTAGCGAGAGTTATTTTAGTAATTTATGATCCGATTAAACATATATATTGTGATATCATGTTATTGTATGTATTTTATATGCATTATGTATGTTGTGTAGATGTCACTTTACGTCTAATGGTATATTGACAAACAAATAATAAACATCTGGAACTATAAATACCCTATTTATATATCGATCTAAAAAAGAAAAAAAGAAGAAGCATTGTTCTTCTTTTTCTTCTAGTTTCAACCGAAAATTCTAATAAAAATCAACTCATATCTTCACCAACCTCTCTCAAAATTCAAATTTTAAATCTTTTTAATAAATGTTGAATTAAATTTTTCTTGACTTACGTGTGCTTGCATGTGCTTGTGAAAAAGAGAAAGAGAGAAATAAAACGACGAATAATAGAGTATAAAAAGAAAAGATTAAAGCCTAATCTCTTATATTTGCTATAATTAATAAAATATTATTATATTTTAATAATAAGATTAAGATAAAATAATAATTAAATCTTAAAGTAGTTTACATGGGTAAACTTTCAATTTTTACACTACATTTATTGTTAAAAGTAGTTTACCCATATAACTGTCAGCTTCAATGAACAACTATTTTTAATGAACTCTCATCCAAATTTTTTGCATAGAGCCAATTTTGAACCCTCTGAAATATATGTAAAGAAAAATTGAATTTGTCACTAAAATAACTTTTAGATGAAAATTTAAGCACAAATTACATACTTCAAAAATACAATCCTAAATCAAAAGGATCAACTTCAAAGTTTGATTTAATAGTCCAAAATCCCCAAAATCGCAGCTAGGCCATATCTTCTTCTTGCTGTAGTGTTTGGATCTATACTGCAACTCATTTGTGCATACTAACGTGTTTAGAAAAAATCGAATTCATTAATTTAATTTGATTAACATTTAAAAATTTAAAATCAAACCGCGGATGTTCAATATATACAAGATGTTAATAATCTTTATTAAAGTCCCATGCCAACTTCTTAATAAGCAACTTGTGTCGCACTTTTAAGCAATCAAAGTTAAGGGTGTATAAAAACAGAAAATTGTACAAAATTAATAATTTGAGTCAAATCAAAATAAAACGAGTAATGATTAGATTTAGTATTGAAATAAACTTAAAAATTCTACTATAAATTTGATTCAAGGTTAACTAAAAAGAAAAAAGAAAAAGCAAATTAAAATAAACCCGATAATTTTGACATTTTAAAAATAAATAACATAAAACTATTTATTATTATATTAGTCTTTTCGTGAACGCAAAGATAACAAAATGAAATTTGAAAATTTTATAAATTTGATACTATTAAGTGATATATATATATATATATATATATATATATATATATATATATATATATATATATATATATATATATATATATATACTTTAATTCTAAAGATACACACATATTTGAACATATATAAATGCATACATATGATAAAAAATTAACATTAATGCATGAAATATCAAAATAAACAAATACATATTTTCAATCACTTCATGATAAAGACTAATGAGGTCATAAGTCATACGGAATCTTTCTGCGACTCAAACACATGAGTATTAAAAAAGAAAAGAAAAAAAGTTTAAAAAATGGAATACAGTACTATTGCAGAGCATAAATGAGAAATACAATATCATATATGACATTATTAATATAACAATTGAAACTAATAAATATAGAAAAATAAATAAATCATTTTTATGCTTCAATAAGTACCTGAAACTGAAGATGATGTAGAATAATAAGTGAGTTAATTAAGAGAAGACGATGTTATGCGAAAAATATTGTGAAAGTATCATAATAAGCACAAATTTAAATTTAAATCTTCAATAAAGATAAAGACTAAGGTGCATAAAAATACAACCAGTGGAAGGAAAAAAAGCCCAAGAAATATTTATACTAATGTGTAGGAAAACTTTTAAGATTCTTTTCAGCATTATAGGAATATAAAATATTTAAATAAGATTTTCATTCACCAACCTGGTTAAATTGACATACAAATTCAATGAGGCTATATTTATTATGCATTAAAAAAAACTGAAAAATCTAAATGTGAAGTGAATCTAATATTTTAATACGAAGAGGCAATTTAAAATTTTTGTGGAATAAATAAAGTAAACTAATTATTAGAAAGATGATTGGTCTTGGTGGTTATAAGTTTTCATTATCCACATTTACTACAATTCTTCCTCCTTCCTCCTTCATCTAATAACATTGTGTCTTTTAAAATGATTTATTAAAATTAACCGAATGAAAGTTAAATAAGACATTTCAAAGAAGAGGGAAATGTTGGAATTAATTAGTAGAAGAGACAAATCTCTTATTAAAATGCACATTAAGTAATTCAAAATTTAATGGAAGGCAGTTTTATATATATACACATAAAATAAAAGTTGAAATGTGAAAAGTTATAAATTGTAAGGACATTTAAAATAATTTATGTTTAGAAAATGTTTACACAATGTGGAGCATTAAATTAAAACTCCTAATTAATACAATTATTAAATATTTTATAATAAAATTAATTTCAATAAGGGGAATATACTGAAATGAGAAAGTTATAAATTGTAAGACATTTAAATAATTTATATTTAGAAAATGTTTATACAATGTGGAGCATTAAAATAAAAACTCTAATTTAACAATTATTAAATATTTTATAGTATAATTAATTTTAATAAGGGCAAAATCGTAATTCAGCTTTTAACTCTGCGGGCTTCCCACTTATATAATAAAACTAGTCTTAGTGTATGCGCCTCGTGCGTGTCCCTTATATTAATAAGAATAAATTTTAAAATAAACATATAATATTTAAAAGATGTGTTTGTATAACTGCAATTTATGATATATTTTTAAAATTAAAATTTTGAATTTTAAGTTAATAACTAATTGTGTTTAAAAGTTCAATCCAATCCAGTAGTTTTTCTTTAGTTTGTTCTACTACTTGTTTCAAGGATCAAAAACATCTTAGAAATAACGTTTGATTGAAAGCAAAAAGTCGTTCGCTTTTATATGAGCACTTAAATGCATGTATTATATGTATATTTCATGTTAATTATTATAAAAGTTTGAATTGCTACACTATTAACAGTTAAACATTTAATATAAATATTAGCATTACGAAAACGCATTGTAATATAAAGTTATATAATAGATAGATCATGTAGTATAAAAAATGTGACGTTTGTTTGGGTCAATCTATCTATAGTAATTATTATTGTCTTCAACTAATAACATGATATAAAAGATAGATAATATATCTGATTCAAATTCACAATATGAAATAAAAAAGATAGATTATTATCTTCTTCAAATCCATAATATGAAATAAAAATATGAATTTAAACTTTTGAGATAAAATTAAAAAAAGAAAAAATTAAAAAAACAAAAAAAACATTTGAGATAGTCAGTTATATGAAATTGGAAATTAAATTATGATTGAAATAAATTAAAAATATTTAAAATGTGAAATTTAAGACACCACTGTAGAAAAAAAAAAATTCAATTTGATGCATGCTAGTAAAACATTCATGCAAGGAAATAGAAGAATTAATACAAAGAAACTTTATTTAAGGGAAACGTTTTTATATACTTATTTAGCAAGGTAATTTTTTAGGTTCTTCGTGCAAGGAAATTTTTTTTAAGGGTTTTTATGATTTACATATAATTATGATTTTATATCGTATAAAAATATTATAAATTTAATTAGATAATAATTTTAAAAAATAGTAAATGACAATTTTATTTATTGTAGAGTCTTTTAAAAAGAATAAAAAGTTCAATCAACATTTCTAAAGGTCTTCACACTTTTAATATAATATAGATATCATGATAATTCATAAATATTTTTTACGCTTTTTCAGAGTTTCCATCTTTTACCATAATATTCATGTATTTGACTTAAAATTTTAAACAGTCCAATAAATATAATAGTTGTAGATATCTGATGAACAAGAATTCAAATAAAGTTCAAAACTAATGCTAACTAAAAGAAAAATAAAATTCAATCCACTTCTTCTATAACTTATTAGCATTACTTATTTTATAAGATCTCATTATTTTATTGTTTATGGCACTATTTCTTTCGTATAATACCATGACTCACTTTACCAAAAAGTGGGCTTTTATTAGTTTGATTGTATTTTTAAAATTAGAAAACCAATGGAAATGACTTTATTTGATTAAGTGAAAATTTTGAACCAATCCGACCTATATACATACATACACCCTTAATCAAAACCATCATTCAATCAACAACTAACTTCATTTGAAGTTTGCCAATGATTAAATCTTTTGAGCTAAACAATTTGAAAAGACCAATCCCTTTTGGGTCATGCTCCTTTTTTTTTTTCAAGGATGAATTTGTCTTATGACCATATTTTGTATGCAAATTTATTACATCTGGTGCATCTACAGGTTGCTGGATAGTTTTTACACCATCTCGAGCTAAAAGAAATGCACTGTAATTCGAGTCAAGATCAGCTCAAACGCCCAGTAAGCGGGAAAAACTTATACAACACGCAACAAGGAGGACAAAGATAACACGGATCGAAAATCACAAAGAACAACAAAAGCCTTATTATTTATCCACATTGGCAATTGCTATTCTAAGCACCTGGTTTTCAACCCTACTAAAACGGAGAGCACAAATAACAGCAGTAATTTTTTTCCCCAACACATGAACCCCTTCCGATTTGGCATTCATCAACGATTACCAATCCCCTAGAATCAGAACCTTTAATGAAATTCTTGCAAGTTATAAGGCAATCTAATCTTAACTGAAAGAAGTTGATTCAAGAAATCAACTCTCGAGGAGAAAAACACATGTATATTACCCCATAGTGAGCCAAACTGATGGAAGCTTCTTGTTAAGTTTATATCCGACTTATATCACGACCAAATATAAAAGTTGTCAGCCAGTTGATTGCCACATAGAATCTGTTTCGCCAGCTTACAACACGGGTAAGATATGCTGAACGCCAAATTAACCAACTCGTGAATCCTGCCAAAGAGAGACCTTTTCCTTCCTGCAATAAGTCATGAAATAAATAAGCTAACAAAGTTTTATCAGGTAAGAAGCATATCTACAAAATGAGAAAGACCTTGCTCTCTCTAAGGTCCACAAGGGCCTTATATCTGCCAACAGTAGCCATGCTCCCCAAGTGTTTATAGACAAATGGATCTCCAAGGTCCGTGTCCTTTGCTGAATTAGCACGCCCTCTACCTTCTTTACCCAACCTGTTCAACAAACCTGCCAGATATTTTCCCTGGCGTTCTGCAACCTGATCAAAACAAAGAACAGTACATCAAGAAAACTGGAACCATTTCCTTTTTAACGCTGCAGTTAGTTCAGACACACTATGTACTTAACCATAACAGAATATTCATCATCTACCACAGGCATCCAACAACAATATGCAACCCGGATTACATAAGATGTTATCAGACAGCAAGTTCCATGAATTTTCTCCACCTCACCTAACAGAATAATGCACTGAGCAACATAACTACTAAGATAAACCAATGGAAATGCCACCTCCAATGCCTGATAGCATAAAACATGTCTAAGATGGAGGAAATCCGAGATGGTGAATACTGAGTAACAACCAGCCACAGTAACAATATATCTTCATACGAAGATATGCATTACAAAGCTTCTGAAAAATGAGGGGTTTACATAATCGTCTATAATGAAGCGTTTGAATCAGCAAGCACATAACTATGTTTATTCATATTCAAGTGAATTGATGATGCGCAAAAGAAGAAAATATATAATTAGCCTGGCATCCAATAATTTAAAAAATTTATGACTTTGCGACATCATCTTGAGACTTGACACACTTTCGCAACTCTATATGAAAAATAGTTTGAAATGTCTAGTCGCAGTAACTCACCTGGGCCAAAGCTGGAAGAACTTGTCTGCCTGTACTTTCAAGGAACCCACTGCAATCACCAATGGAGAAGACATCCTGAACTGATGGGACGCGCAACCATTCATCGATTCCTATCCTGTTAATTTACAGGGAGTTATCAGTGTACAACAATAACAACTACACCTTATTTGCTATTTGTTACTATAACAAATAAATGTGTGCAAAATAAGGCCTAGCTTGCGAAAAACGAAACGTGGGAAAACAGCGGTAGTGATGTGGCAATTATCCAGCTATCTATTTGATAAACTCCTCTAGTGAAGGTAGAACTTGACAAGCAGGAAAACATAAGTTGGAATAGACCAATACTTTGGCTGATTTGATTATTTATGATCACCAAACAGAACAACCTCACCTCTTTCAGCTGAGCAGAAAAACCTTACCAAGATCACCAAACAGAACCTCCTCACCTCTTTCAGCTGAGCAGAAAAAATCTTACCAGTAAAATGTCCAGATACAGATATAAGTGACTTGCTTCAATTCTAAATCTCGACTCACCTCCCCCTAGCTTTTGGTAAATCCAGAGTGTTCACAAATGGTGAGGGCCCAACCCCAGTAGACCATACTAATAGTCCATATGGGACATCCGTGCCATCACTAAGAATTATCTTGTCAGGTTGCACATCCTTTACAACTCCTCGTACAAGACGAACTCCTGACTGAAAACTGAAATTAATAGTAACTGGATCCAGAAATGAAATGAGGACAGAATATGAAATACAATAAAAATAACAATTATTACTGACATGCTCAAATTGAAAGGGCAGGGAGGAAACAACATGAAAATTCATCATCATGTATGCTACCAGACAAATTATGAAAACAATGAGACAGCAAAAAAGGAGTGAATAAGAAAAAGTATGGCAAGGAAGTTCCATGGAGAAGAAACAAGTGTGTAAGCGAGAAATTAAATCCAGAACTGGATCCATAGGAGCAACAAGGGCATAAGATAGAAAATTAATTCCATTGCTGGAGCTAGACAAGATAGAAACCTAATCCATTGCTGGAGCCACAGCACGACAACAAGGGCATAAGGTAAAAACAACCTATATTTCTCGGACACTTCAGTAATATCAAGGGGTCCATGTCAGAACCTCTAAAACTAGTGCTATTTTGGAGGATCCAATAAAGATGCAGCAACATATATGGAAAATGTGAGCAACATAGAAAAAAACTAATTCTAGTCCAAACCCCACTTGGCGGGATTACACTAGGTATGTTGTTGTAGTCCAAAGACATTAAGGTAGTAATTCCCGTATTGATTGAAGCAATCAGTAGCTATATATGAAAAATATTATGTCGATCATAGCAGGAAGCACGTGACGTAGGAATGAGGAGTTGATGTCATAATGGTAAAACCGATGGAAAGGCCGAAGTAATATTTGGAAAAGTGGCAAGAAGCATCCGGCGATGCTTATTCATCAGATACCGTCATTCCTTCTTCTCCGGAAAAAGACGTTCACCACCCGTGGGCCTTCTACCTCCACGCGGCATTGTTCCGTAGGCATTCTCCCATTGCGGAAAATTCCCAACTGCTGCCTGCTCTCGGGGTCGGGAGTTACCGAGTCCTCAAACAAAGACGTAATAAACTGGTCAAAAGGTAAGAGAGATTTTGGAAATCGGATCTAGGGACACTCACGGGAAATCGGGAAGGAGGAGATTGAAGACAATTACAGAAGCCACGGATTCATCAACAACTTGGGCATAAAGGCATAATGAAAAGGACAGCGACATGTAAGCAAAGTAGTACAGAGGATCTACGCAAAACGACAAAATAGTAGTTGGCATTTGAAATATCTTAGTACTAGAGTCATGATTACCACTAGTGTACCATCCGCCAGATGAGGGAGACAAGCTACGACCCTCAATACAAAAGGACCGACCTATGCCAAACAGATTTTGTAAGTCTTGCAAAGATGAAAAATGACGGTATCTATGGTTAGACAGCTCCAAAGTGAAAGGATAACCAGGTCTGAAAAAATTTACGCTCTCGATAGGTTTGGGATACAAACTCGGACTTTTTCTTCCGACCAGTGGCAATCAACTCGAACCACCGGAAAGAAGGCCTCCGTAATGGAGGAAACATAGTCACTAGCCAATTGGTCTCGATCACCGACTTGGCTAATGGAAGCCACTCGGGCTTTAAAATTGTTCTGAACATTCCAAGATTTTAGAACTATCATGTCAACAGTGGGTTCTAAGGGGGTAGCATCGAGTTTCTTATTTCTCTTTGGCTCTCCACCAAGTAAAGAAGAAGGTATGGTTTGTTTCCTAAAGAAGACATTATGAAGATATAAAAGGTATTCTGGAAAGAGATCTGAAGATTTGAAGGCGTCGTTGAAAAGCAGATGAAGCATTAAAGACAGGAAGAAGAAGATTTGAATGAGCTTCTTGAAAGTGGGTGAAGGATTAAAGGCCGAAAATAGGAAGATTTGAAGGTGCTTGCTCGAGGAAAGTCGGTGAGCCTAAAAGTATAAGGGATAATGGATGTCTATATTTATAGGAGGAGAAGCAATAATGACCTTGAGAAGGAAAACTGTCCTGAGCGTTGAAGTAATGACATGTGAAGAGTAGAATTTAAAGCGAGAAGAGAGGAGTCTTTTCGGGTGTCAGAGCAAGGAATCAGATGATTTCCCGCCTAAAGAGATCCCTTGATTTTCAATTGACTATTCCGCTTCCGGAATACTTCTCTGATTTGGATTTGGAAACCAGAGGCAGAACTAATATAGGGAACATATTATGTCGAGACCCATGACAGAAAGCATGTGATATGGGACGGAGGAATTGAAGTCTTAATGATAAAACCAATGGAAAGGCAGAAGTAATATTTGGATATGTGGAAAGAAGCGTCCAGGATCGGGAGTTACCGATCCCTCGTAGACAAAGACATAATAAGTTGGTTAAAGGGAAGGTAGAAGAGGTTTTCAAAAATCGGATCCAGGGACGATCATCAGAAATCGGAAAGGAGAAACTGAAGACAATTATAGAGAGGCTACGGATCCAACATCAACAACTTGGGCATGACGGCATAATGAAAAGGATAGTGACATGTAAGCAAAGTCGTACAGAGGATCTATGCACAACGACATAATAGTAGCTGGCATTTGAAACAGCCTAGTGCTAGAGTCATGATTACCACTAATGTACTATTGGTCCAGCTGGAGCCATTTCATTAATTACAGTATAATTGTGAGAAACTATGAATAGTTGATCTCCTTACATATAATACACATGAATGAACAGTGAATACACTACTACTATACTTTAGCTACCATCGGCTCTCATTGCTTCTTTTTATTCCCGGTTGCATATTCAGTTCATTGATTCCGAACAATCTTCAATGTTTCAAGAAGTCACAACATTCAACTCGTAAAAGTTTCGGAGAACATTTATTTCTAAATGTATTTACTTGTTTTGTTTGTTGGTACTGTCCAATTGCCTTAATCATTGTTATCCATCCCCATAATTCAAATTCGTGAGTTAGTCAATATAGCATGTCTGTGACCTCACTATAAATTTAACTGTATCGATTTTATTGGTCAACAATAGCAGCTTATGTTTCACTAATCACTTTGAAAAGTACTTTTGAGTAGCAATTTGTGTTTGGATAAGTGATAGTTCGATGGGCAAGGATGACACTATAGAAGCCTAAGAAGACCATCTTCAAGATATCAAGCTAAGGAGTTGCAAGCCAAGGTAGTCGGGCTTCAATGGGCAATTAAAAAGATGCTTATCGTGGAAGAAGAGCCCAAGAATTGTAGAGAAGAATGAGCTATGTGCTACACATATTTCATGGTTCAAATGCAAGCCCAAAAGGAGGAAGATGGAGAACCCATGAAGCCCTGAATAGCTGAAAATCCACCCAAAATAGGCTGAAATCTCACACAAAAAGGGCTGATTCATGCCCAAGAATTGGAGCAAGAATAGGGGTGTGTTTTTGGTTCTTAACATGTGACTTTTCTTATTTTGTTAGGGAAGCATTTTAGTATTCTTTTTACATGCTTTTTTCCAGTTTAAAGTTTCATAATTAGGTTTTACTGTTTATTATTTTCATAAAAGTAGGATCCCAATCTCCTGCTATTTGGGAAGAGTAAAGTTAATTTATTGAAATTACAGATTTTACTTTTATAGATATGTATTACTTATAGAAAGATAAAATTTACTTTTTCGTACAAAATTATTGTAGGAGTAATATTTAAGTGAAAGGTAAAGAGGTCATTTAATATTTGGCAATTCAACTTTTTAACTTTTTGGTTCCCACTTTTAGAATAGTACAGATAAAAATAGGATTTGAATCTCATGCTAATTGGGATAGGTTTCCTGAGTGGATTTTGTTCTTTTTCATAACACATTATTAATATTATTGAGAGTTCTTTTCTTTACACCTTTGTGTATTGGCTACTTGGATTTATTTTACAACCTTACAAGACTAGCTCTTTAAGAGGTGAGATTAATAATGTGCTTGATATGTTTGGTTCTTATTTGAATATATTGGAGAAAGTAATTAGTCTTATACTAATTATTGTCTTTAATTATTCAATTAGGGGTCTAGATCATTTTGTATCTAAGTTCTTGAATTGATTCTACTAATAACATAATTAGTCTTAATCCACTAATTTTGATTACTAAGTTCAATTAGGGTTCTTACCACTTAATTTTTAAGTTTGAGGATTTGATTCTTGAATTTTGTCTATCTTTAATTTCTAATCTATAATCTTTGTATTTTCACTTCCGCGTTACTTTCAAGTAGCCCAGTTCTTATCAACAAGCTTTTCAAAAAGTGCTTTAAAGTATCAAAGTATAAATAAGAACATTAAAAGATTTAATAGTTAAAATTGTTTAAGTAGATAAATAATTTTGTATATTTATTATGAAAAATTACAATTAAGTTTTCATCTTTATTCAAGTATAATTAAAAATTACTTTACAGAGATTTCCATAAAAACAAATTCTCGAGAATGAATTGCGATCAGAATGCGTACATATTAGGTTAAATTAAGTAGGGTTATTTTGATATATAAATTCTTTTGCTAAAGGTACTTTTACTAAGACGAAAATTAAAAACAACTTTTGCTCCTACTCAAGCACTTATTTTCTCCTGAATGCTTGATCAAACACCACAACTCTCTAGAATGTGCACTTTTTGCAAACATCAACAGTTTTGACCTCCAAAAACTTGGCCAAATAGGTTATTAGACAGCTATTGAGGTATTGACGTATACAATTGTACTTTTCTTTTCGCATCTATATCTATCATACATCTTTATTACAATTATTATCTCACTCTTCAGTGACTTCTTTGTTATACAAGACCTCAATACGAGAAGGATGATTGGAGAAGGGTGTGAGTCAAATGGACTTTGTTATCTCAATTCTCCCAGCCCACTCTAGTTTGTTCGGTCTCTAACTCTCCAAATTTAATACACAACATAATTGGGACACCCTAGTTTATCCAAACTTCAAAAGTTGGTATCTAGCTTGTCAAAATTGTCTAAGTTAGACGGAGAGTCATGTCAATTAGGGAAGCACACCCAAACTACTTTTCCACATAGTCTTATTAATCATGCTAAATCTCTTTTTCATTTAGTCCATTCAGATATTTGGGGTCCTACATACTAGTAGAGTTGGTTCCACGTTGGATTTTAAGTATTTGTTAATTTCATTGATAATTACTCAAGGTGTACTTGAATTTTCTTAATGAAAGATCATTTTGAATTGTTTATCATGTTTCAAACTTTTAGTATGTATACAAAATTAGTTTGGTGTTTCTATTTGCACTTTTTGTAGTGATAACACGTGAATATTTGCCACCTCAATTTGAACAATTTATGTGTTCCCATGAAATTCATTAAACATCTTGTCCTTACACTGCACGTCAAAATGGGGTTGCAGAGAGAAAAAATAGGCATACTGTTGAGATTGCACGCACCCTACTCATACAAGCAAATGTGCATTGCATTTTTGGGATGTAGTACTCACATCTTGTTATTTGACTAATTGTATGCCTTTCTCTGCTATCCAAAACTTTGTTTTGTTTCCTCAATCAATCCAGTTTTCTCTTTCACCACGTGTCGTTGGGAGCATATGCTTTGTCCATATCCTCGCTCCAGGAAAAGACAAATTGGCTCCTCGTGCTCATAAATGTGTCTTTCTCGATTATTCGAGGATACGAAAAGGATATCAATGCTTCTCGCCCAACATCCAGTGGTACCTTATGTTTGTTGATGATACTTTCTTTGAAGGTCAACCCTACTTTATATCCTCTTACTAAATTTTAGGCATTTTTGAGGTTCTACCAGTTTCATGTTTTTGGGGATCCTGTCATAGTCTATCCTTCCACTTCACCTTCTACAACTCCATCTTCCTCATCTGCACCTCCCACCACTATTAACTTGGTATCGATGTCCGCACTCCTCATCAAATCCAAACAATTTATGCCCTCCACCAAGAGTCCTTGACTGTTGTTGACTTATCTACACAGAATCCTTTCATTTCCACTCGAAAAGGTATTCTCTCTACTCGTAACCCTCATCCTATCATTGGTTGTCACCAACCCATTATGTCTTGGTATCATTGCTATCATTTGTCTACCCTAAGACTAGAGGTAAAGCTCTCCCTCATCCAGGCTAACAAGCTATGATTGAGGAGATGTCAACCTTACACTCTAGAGGTATTAAGGAGCTCGTTCTTCTACCTTCAAGTAAGGCTACAGTTAGTTGTCGTTGGATATAGATGGTGAAGGTTGGCCCCAATGGGCAGATTAATCGCCTAAAGACTTGACTAGTTGTCAAGGGTTATACACATATTTTTCGTCTTGACTATTGTGATACCTTCTCTCATGTGGCTAAGATTGCTTCAATCTGTCCTATTTTTGCCCATGGTGGTTGTTCGTCATTGATCTCTCTACCACTTAGGGGTCATTTAGTTGGGTGTATAAAGATAGAGTTGAATATGATGTAATAGTAATGCTGGCATTAGTTATTTGAGATTATTTCTTATGCACCGTTTGGTTTAGTGTATTAAAAATAACATGCATTACATATCTTTTTAAAAACAATATTTGTTTACCCCCAGGTGGAAAGGATGTGGGAAAGGTTTTGAGGAGCAATTGTGTCTTTAACCATACTGATGCATGCATTATAAACCCTTGCATTACTTATACCATGATTTGCCACGTATTAGTTATACATAGCATAATACCAAATAGAGTATATAACTAATGCTTGCATTAGTTATACATAGATTGAAAAAGTGTATCAAACAAGATAGTAGTAATACACAAAGTTATACATGCATTATGTTTTCTAATGCATCCTACCAAACGATTGCAAAAAAGTTTTTCTTCATGGGTATCTCGAAGACGAGGTATATATGGAGCAAGCTGGTTTTGTTGCTAAGAAGGAATCTAGTAACATGGTGTGCAAACTACAACGAGCACTTTATGGCCTCAAGCATGGTTGACATGGTACGGAGTGAAGTTGATCATTTTGTGTTTTTTCATCACTCTGCTCCAAGTTTATGCATGTGCTTGGTGGTTTACATTGATGACACAGTCATCAAAGGTAATGATGATAAGGGAATTATTTTTTTTAAGAATGATGATGAGGGAATTATCAGCTCACCTTTTTCAGCACTTTCAGACTAAGGATCTTGGTCGAATGAGGTGTTGCTTGGGTATTGAGGTTGCTCAATCCAAATTAGGAATCGACATTTCACGAACGAAGTGTGCACTTGATATTCATAAGGAAATGGGAATGACAAATTGCAGGTTTGTTGATTCTCCAACGGATCCAAATGTTAAGCTCCTACCAGGTCAGGGGGAGCCTTTTAGCGATCATGAAAGATATAGAAGACTGGTAGGGAAGTTGAATTATCTCACTGTGACCCAACCTAACATTACCTTCCTGACTAGTTTTGTAAGACAGTTCTTGGATTCTCCTTATAACAGTCATTGGAATGGAGTGATTCGCATTCTTCAATACATAAAATCCCCTCCCGAAAAAGGACTACATTACGAAGATCAAGGACGTGAGAAATTTTTTTGGATATTCAGATGCAGACTAAGCAAGATCACCCTCAGATAGACAATCCACTTCAAAATATTTTCTTCTAGTTGGGGCAAATTTGGTGTCTTGAAAAAATAAGAAACAAAATGTGGTTACTAGATCTAGTACAGAAGCATAATATCAGGTCATGGCAGTGGCAACATGTGAAATATATGGATCAAGCAACTACAGAAGGAGTTGAAATTTGGAGAGATTAAGAAATGGAACCTGTGTGCGATAATGAAGCTGCACTTCACATTGCAATCGTATCCAGTGTGTCACGAAAGGACCAAACACATAGGGATTGCTTGTCATTTAGTCAAAAATAAGGTAAGGTACTCTTAGGAGACTATCACTAGGTTTGTGCGTTCCCTAGCCAGTCCCTAAACAAGTTAAAAGCTCAATACATGCAATTTGTATGCACCAGCTTGAGGGGGAGTGTTACAATCCTTGTAAATATTCTAGCATATATGTATATATAGTAGGTAGCTTAATTTACTCCAATTGTAATTAGTTATTGATTTGTATTGGTTTCCTTTCCTTTTTAGGACATGTAAACATAGCTATTTAAACCCAATAGCTTGAGGGAATAATCAGGCCAAGTTCTCTCTCATTTTCTCTTCTCTCATTTTCTCTTCTGCTTCACAGTAATATCTTATTCAATTCATTGTTATCGACACACTTAGCTTAAAGTGTTCACTTGGAGAGGGTAGTGTTCATTGGGTGCCCAATCACAGCCTAGATGTCAGATTTCGGGCATGAAATATACATAAAAGATTCATGCATTCCCTGGAGTAATGGTGCCTAACAACTATCGAGGTAGGTTCAGAAAAAACGCATCAATTTAGAATGAAGCTTCTCCATTGTTTATGAGATTCTCTGACCATTATCATGTTATGGATGTTCAGAGGTATAATTTACAAAAATAATCACTAGAAAATTTTTGAACTTAGCTACACAAAAAGAATGCTTTCACATTAAGAAAGAACCAAGGAACAAGTCAGTCATTGTCACATCTTAAATTCGCTCAGAAGATTCATCATCATGTAATTCATGTGTCTGAAGTCATAAGCCGAATAGAATATGGACTTGCTTGTTGTATTTGATTCAGGACCTCTTGATGTTATGTCAAACACTATGAAGGAACTAGAATACAAAACAGAGTTCTATCAACTAAATGATAAAGAAGCTAACATGCCAAAATTCATAGTAAACCCTCTCTCTTCTACATGAATTTAGAAACTGTCTTTTTTGCTTTATTATTGTGCCTGTGGAGATTAGAGAGCTTCTACGGCAGTTGACCCAAGAAGCACCATCCTGCTGGCATCAAAATTTGGGAAAAGCACGTTGACAGAAATTTCTTCTCATCTTTTCTATATTTTTAATTTCTAAGGCTTTTGGCTGAGCTTCATGAATTTAGGATGAGGTTGTTGCATTTACGGAAGGTAGAAGGTTTATTCCTCTTTGTTGATGCATTCATCCAATCCTAAAGTTATCCCCTCACCTTTTAAAACTGTTAACAAGGCTGCAGGAAACATAGGTAAATACATTGCAGAGCCTACTTCATTGAACAATTGTTTTGAGTAGATGTGATAGTTTGACTGCACGTATAAGTGTTGCTAGAGGCCGTTAAAGCTAGAGAGGAGATCGAGGGTGACCAGAATTTGAATCCCACCAGAGGCAAGAGTTAGTGATTACTTCCCGTCTGGATAAGCCTCATTGACAAAGTTACCCGATACCTACATCGGTTAAAGAACGCAATACCTGATGAAATAATC
>JACEIK010006662.1:10401-21662 GCA_018107945.1 Datura stramonium | reverse complement strand
TAATCAATTAAATTTAGAATTACTTTAATCTTCTCTATCTATTACAAATGTTCGTTAATATCAATCTTTAATATGTCTATTCAATATTTAGTTTCTTCATTTTTCAACTTCCTGATGGAAAGTATATTTATTCATTCATTCATTACTTAAAGAAAAAGCTCAATGACATATTTTGTGATCAAAGTGTGTCCCTGTTGGTGATGGTTAATCTTTTCTTTTGTTATTTTAATTGGTGATATTTTGTTTAGATGATGCAATGGAGGTCCGTTGATGTTGTGATGTAATCAAGTCATTGATCCTGAGCCTGCGAAGTCCTCTAAACTATGTTTTAATTACTTTTTATTTTTAATTATTTCTCAATTATCTTCATTTATTTGCTAAACAATATTTATTTTGTCTTGTTACACCATATTTGTTTTATCGCGACTAAAACGATCACTTTTATCATAAAATATTTGTTCCATGATAATATATTTTTATTAACTTATTATGTTCTCTAATTTATATTTTAATGTAATCCACGTCTAGGGCACAAACACAGAAATGCATGTCAAGAAAGAGCCAGCATATGGAAGAAAGTCAATTGAGTGAATGGCGGCGATGCCAAAAATTAAAATTTTGAGATTTACAAATCGTACATTTTTTAAAATTATTTTTTGAGGAATTTAGTAAGGTCAACAACTTTTCATCTATTTCGTTTATAAATTTGATTTGTGGTTATTCTATTCAAGCACATATGTATACTGCTTTGCTTTTGCTAAGTCAATGAACAACTCTATTTTTGATTTTCAAACAAAAAAAATTAAATTACCAACTCAAACACAAATTTAGTACTCATAATATTTATGTGATTTAAAATTTTTTTATACTTATATTTGATATGGAATACAAGCGCAACACGCGTACCCAAATACTAGTAATATTAAATAAAAAATAGATAAGAAATACAAAGAGTAAGAGATGAGAGTTTTATTTTTTATTTTTTTCAAGTGTTTCTCAAGTCTTCAAGTGTCTTGATAATATGACTTCTTGTTCTTTATTTATAAGATTACATAGAGGTAGACAAAGAGAATATCATAAACATGACATTAAAGGGGAAGATCATTAAGGAGGTGAGAGACATAACATTAAGAATTTGAAATTATGAAGGAGGTGGAACATAATGATAAAGAACAGTGGGATATCATATTTAGTGGACATTATTATATTTTATAACACTCCCCTTGGATGTTCATAGATGATGTGCCTCATTAAAAGTTTACTAGAAAAAACTTAGTGAAAAAAATTCCTAGTGAAAAAAAGAGTACACAAATCTCAAAATACGCATTGCTTGTTGTCTCGTTAAAAATCTTGCCAGATAAATTTAGTGGGATAAAATTTTAGCTAAAAAAAAGAGTACAACACATATTTTGCTCCCCCCTCATGAAAACATTAATTCATGTTTCGCTAATGATAAATTCTATTCTTGTACAACAATTTTACAAATGTTGAGATTAACAATGCCTCAATGAATCCGTCGAATTATTATTTGAGCAATTTTTATTTCACAATTCTGGTGAAGATTATGTCTGAAAAAGTACTTAGCTGAAATGTATTTTACTTTTTCTTCTTCGATATATTCTTGTTTCAATTGATCTATGCAAGTAGCATTATCTTCAACTTATTATAATCTTCGTTTCAAAGGAAAATCACACATCTTCTATGTGATGTGTCGTTTACTTTAAAATTGCTAGTATCTTGGAAGGACCTGAATAAGTATTAATGATTGATTGGCTAGTCAAATATGATAATGTAATAGTACCCTCACATGCAAATCGATAACTTTTGTGCGTTCAAACATTATGCAGATCAAATAATTTTTCTGCATTTGTATAACCAATAATTCCTTGACAATATTGGTTAGAAATAATAAATTCATAACAATATTTAATTTCACTCAAATATCTCCACATAAAAGTAAAAGTATATCTTGCCTGCACTAATAAAAAAATATTTTCTCATGGATAGTAATAGTAGGATATATAAGTGCACTGATTGCACTAAAAAATGGTACTTTTTAACAATTTTAATGAGATTGAAATTGTCATGACCCAAATAGACGGGCTGTGCTGGTCGTTACATCAGATACCAATTAAAAATCCATTCATCCCCCAACGATGCTATGATATTGAGGCGGTTTTTTTTACCCCAAGTTGATAATTAACAGTGGTCATAAATTCCTCTCACTTCTAGCCAATGTCGAGACTTGTTGACTTCTGTGTCCCGAACTCCAGAACGATTATTTTCGAAACCCTTTTATTCACCTTGCTCTTAATTTTTTCATATGTAGCTGATAATTCTAGCGAAGTTATAATTATTCGTCTGAAGCTTAATCAAGACCCGAGCATCAAATTACGTCATTACCCTTCCTTCGGTGTTACAGATTTCCATCTCTACTCGGGTGTCCCAAGTATTACCATATTTTGTTGGACGGCTCAGACCGATTATTTTTGAAATGAAGAGGTCTGGTGATGGAATCCCAACAATCACTGTTTTTAATCGTCCGCTGCAGCAAGTGGCTTTTCCGCTACCTTTATTCGTTTTAGTNATGGAATCCCAACAATCACTGTTTTTAATCGTCCGCTGCAGCAAGTGGCTTTTCCGCTACAGCGGTTCCGTCGCAACGGAAAAATAATCCGCTGCAGCAGACTACGGGGTCAGTTAAAAGCAGATTCAAAGATTGAATTTTCATTATTCAACATTTTCACTTCTATTTTGAGCAAATCCTCTCAGCTCTCCTGGCGATTTCTCTCGATTTCTCAGGTAATTCTCACCCTCATGGCTTCTTTACTTCATTTGCTAGTGAATGACTGTTGTGTATTGCCTATTTACTTTATTTTTGGGTATTTATAGGGCGACATGTGTAGGTTCTGTCATTTTGAATTCATGACTAGATTTTCGTAGCATGCTAGTTGTATTTACGTTCTCAAGTGTTCCCTACTATTCTTTGCATGATTATGGCCGGTTTCATGGGGCTGTAGGTAAAAAATGAGAGGGTTTGGATAGGGTGGTGGTTTGATTTCCTTGAAGCTTGAATCCTTTCCCCATTGGGGTGGAAATAATCATTAGGGCTTGGGCAAGTTCTGCCCTTGCCCGATTTGTAGTAAATTCGAAGAAATACGGAAGTTGAAATTTCAACCTCTATTGATGGCGTCTGAAGATCTGGGGAAGACGATGTCCTCTGCAACGAAATGATGATCATTGTAGAAGTATCATTACAGCGGACCTTCTTCCGCTATGGCGAACTCACTACAGTGGGCATGCGTCTGCTGCAACGATTCGCCTGAGCAGTGGCTCCCCTGTGAACTCTGATTTTTCTTTTTCTCCCATACACCGTTTCCCTAATCTTTTAGTTCCCCTTCTAATGCTCATTATTAATGCAGGCTTGTTGCTATGGCTTCCTCTAGGAGCAACATCCACACTAAAGACTACATTCATTTCGTGAACGACCACTGTTAGTTCCGACACAATGAACAGGCCACAAAGGACTTGCTGCATGAGAGGGGTTTTGTCATGCAGGATGTGGAGGAGAAAACGTCGGAGTTCTATGCCCTCTTTCATGAGATTGGCTGGGGCCCATTGGTGGAGGATCGGAGTAAGGCTAATGAGACTTGAGTGAGGGAGTTTTATGCCAACCTCCCCACAGTAGCTTGGAGCCGGTACGAGCCGATTGATTATGTCTGGGGCATGCTGATTACCTTGAACCCTGCCGCCATCAACGACGCTCTGGGTGTTACACCTCGTAAGTTTCTAATGTTTAGACAGCCTATTCGTATGTTGGTTAAGTGTTTTAGAGTGAAATACATGCGAGAAAGGGGCCCAAAAAAAGGTCGAACGAGCACGGAGTCGGGACCGCGCGGGAGGAGGCCGGACCAGCTGCCCAAAGGGGCAGCGTGGCACGAACCATACCCTCCGCGATATATATATGTTCCATCCTTTGATTTCATGTCATTTCATATATTATATACATCCAGACTTGAGAGAGTACGAAGGAAACAAGTAAATTTCCTCCGTTTATGCTGCTAAACGCCTCTCCAATTCAAATTAACTTCGGGTATTGAAGTTTAAGGCTGCAGGGAGCATTTCTACGGAGTTATTTTCACGAATTTCACCCGACGAATCATAACCCTGCCGAGCTAAAGTTGTTGGAATTGCTCCAAACTAGTGTCAATACCATCACAGGATTAAAGTAAGCATTTCTTTCTTCCGGACTTTTAAGAAATTACGAGTTTTCAACCGTGTTCCATTAAGTTGAAATATAGTTAATATTTATATGTAAAGTTATCATTTTGCTCCAAATTTAGTACTAAAATTATTCATTTTTTCCCAGTAATACGATTACAGTTGAGAAGAGCAGTTGAATACGAACTGAAACTCGCCAGTTGATCAGTAATCGGTGAACGTGGTATGTTAAGACAATTTCGTTCGACAAGTTAGTTTCCTTAGCATGATAGCTCAGTTTGAATCCCAGTAAGAATACTAGAAGCATGTCTATTATGATCAGTTGGTTTTATTAGCTGAAATCAGTATTCCATATTAGTTTGGGATGGATTATGCCTGGATAACCTTCATGATCGATCCCAGGGTTATTAGCTGTGTCGACACCCGCCAGGGGCGAGATGACATCGCTCTACAGAGCGGTATGCTGTCCGCCAGGGACGAAGATGGGGTCCCAGGTCCTCATATGGCGTGGTTGTCTCTATACACCCCCGTCGAGCTTGGTGCTGGGGGTGCAGATATCAGAAGTCCACTCGACTCAGACACAACTACAGTCAGGGGCCGAGCGAGCTCAGTTGCAGACCTAGGGGGTCGGTAGGACAGCTATAGCTATTAGTTGACTCAGTGTGACCTTGATAGGGGTATATAGACTGAAGTATACTCAACAGAGCTTATAGGGGCCCAGGTGGGTTATTCTGTGCTGATTGTATCTTCCGGCTTATGGGGGTCAGGTAAGGTTTTTGTTTACTTTAATTATTAATGAATTAGATAGTGAGAAGTTCTATTACTCAGGTATGATCTCTACCCCTTCATTTTAGTTATTTTTAGTTCTATCTCTTTATTTCAATCATTTACAGTTATTGCCTTACATATTCAGTATATATTGTACTGACGCCCTTTATGGGGTGCTGCATTACTTTCCTACAGGTACGGATAGACGAGGAGCAGGTCCCTTGTAGCTTTCAGCCAATCATGCCTCCCAAGATGGGGCGTGACATTGGGTCTGCCAAACCCCCCCGAGACTGAACTGAAGGCTCATGATGTAATTGGGAACGGGCAGTGGTTAGTGGATACCCTGGTGGTAGAGGAACAGAGGGATACAACCAATTGGGATATTACCAGGACGAGTATCTAGAGTACTCATTTTATGGTGGAGGCCAGGAGGTGGTTCAATCTAGTGTCTCGAAGGATCCACCCGTCCTCCAATGTCATAAACGTGACCTATCATCGAGCGTTGGTGGTGACCGCTCTTTTGAGTGGGGTGAGGGTGAATATGGGGGCCCAGATTATTGAGGAGTGGAAGTACTTCCATACAAAAACCATTATTGGCCTGCCATTTCCTTCCCTTATCACCAGACTATGCAAGTGAGCTAGTGTCCATCTAGAGTCTTGGGATGTCATTGTGGATTGCGACAGGAGTTTTGACCCTCTAAGGGTGAACGGGGCTCTGAAAAGGGGCATAAAGAAGAGGAAGTCCACCTCAGTTGAAGGTGACGGTGGGGAAAGCACTTTCAGGCCCGCGGGGCTGCTCGAGAGGATAGAGGCCGAGATGGCGGCCATTCGAAAACTCCTTGGAGGGTTACCAGACCTCCTTGCCCCAGCAGGTCTTTTGCCAGCCGACCCTCTACCAGACGACCCTTAGGTGCAGTAGCTGCCGATCCAGGAGAGATGTAGGGGTAATTGCTACTCTAGCCCAGACCTATGTTGTTATATCCAGGGAACCCAAGGATCAGACTCGAGAGTCAAACGGGGAAAAATCTGGAAAATATTACAGTAGTGCAGGACGAGTCGTTAGACGACTCGTGAGGAGACCCCATGAGTAGTCAGGTGGCTCATGGGAAGGTTGGACTAAGGTGAGGAGTTGATGTCCCCACGGGCGTGGGAGCGAATCGTGGTCAGCTACCATGAGTCGTCAGGTCCACTGTGGGATAAGGTTGAGGATTTAATAGGAGGTATGGCAGTGTACCTAATGGATGGCACCCTATGAGTCGTGGTCAGTCCCAACGACTCGTGAAGTGGGTCGTGAGCAAGCCAGGGAATTTTATCTGAGGCTGGGGTAGTGTACTTGACGGGCGACACGACGAGTCGTTGCCTGTCTTGACGAGTCGTCAGGTCACCCGTTAGGGTTGCTTGGCAGTTATTTCCTGCGAATTAGTAAGGGCCTTCTCATAATTTTTTACACTCCTAAGGCCCAAACTATGTCATTTTGAGGTCGGGACAGGGTCTTTTAAGGGTAAATAATTCATGTTAAGTCTCATTTGATGCTTGCAAGAGTTAGAGAAGGGAGTAGGAGGTGATCCTAGGGTTCTTCTTCAAATTCTCCGAATTTTCATCTTGGGCTTTTCAGGGGAGTTAAGGATCAAGAAATTCCAGGTATGTGGGGTTTTGAATGGGTGGTTTAGTCCCTACCCATTTCCAATTCTTCCCAAACTCTATGTTTAAAGTTACTAAATCTTTATGGGTCTTAACCTAAATGCATGATTCCTCGAAAATTGATATGAGCTTGTTGTAGTATGTCTAAATCATGGGTTTTGAATTATTGTGTTGTTTTCACTTGTTTTATTCAATTGTTGATGATGTAATCCCTAAAAGCATAGGTGCCAAAATCATGAGGATTTTTGGTAAAGTTCATAGTTATGGTGATTCCTCAAGCATGATATGAATTTATGAATTTTAAGCATGTCTTCAATCTCTTAGGTTATTATGATCATGTTTTCTATAAAAGTTAAGCATTTCAAGGATGTTAAAAATTTGGGTAATGCCCACATGAAGCTTATGGTTCATGAACTATGATTTTGGCCGATCCACGAGCCTGATTTTATGGCTTGTATTACGAATTCTCAAGCATGTTATGATTATCACGATTTAACTAGCCATGCTTGTCATGTATGAATTTCTACGAGCATGTTGCATGTTTTGGGAGTAGTACTTAACACAGAGTAGGTTCGGGGCTCAAGTTGCACCCCGAATCTCAAAACTACGTGCCACCGTAGGTTATGTTTGGGACCTCCTCAGTGACCGTCCCCTATGCCCTACGGGGCCTTCATGAGTGATATCAAGCCTTTCATGGTTCTACCCTTGGCAAGGTATGAACGGTCTCCCGATTAGGCTTACAGGTCGGGCTCCATGTGTGCTTATATGGGGTATGTCGGTTATAGAAATCTCCCATGGTTCCTCGTTGTTTTAATGCATGTATGATTATGTTATTTGGCTCAAGTCATGTTTTATGAAATGTTTTTCTCTCATGTTGTGACTATGACATGTTTACAAATGCTTTTGGAAAACCTTGAGCCTTACGATATATTTATGATTTCAATCTTTATGATCATGATGTCCTACTCTTATAACTCTTATGTTTTTAAGTATTATTTTACTTACCTTGCATACTCAGTACATTCCAAGTACTGACCCGTATATTTTCTATGTTGTATCGTTTTATGATACAGGATCTGGATCTCAGGCTCAACATTGTTCCTAGCTTGCTCTCAGTTCTGCTCTCAGTTCTCCTTAGTGAGTCCTTATGATTCGAGGGCTTTATATTCAGATCTTGGCTGTCTTTTGTTTTAGAATGTTGGGGTTAGTTGGGGTCTTATCCCTTCAACCCGTCTATTATGATTAGAGGCTTTCAGACCTATTTGTAGTATTTAACTGTTTATGCTTGGATCATGTATTGTTGTTCCTTATATTTCATGCCTCGGTTTTCCTCCAGTTCATGATCATTAAGCTAATTCTTCCTTCGTATGTGAATGGTTTATCTACATGATCATGCCATGGGTTGACTTGGGGTCCCTCGGGGCTCCTTGTCCCGTGTTTACGATTCGTGTGTACTTTCGGATTGAGACAAACTTGATATCAGAGCCATAGGTTTAGGTGTGTCCTAGGGAGTCTAAAAGCTGTGTTAAGTAGAATCTTTTTCATGGGTGTGAAGCGCGCCACACTTATGATGAAGAGGCTACTAAACGTTTTAGGAAATGTTCCCTTCTTTCATGATACATGTCGTGCGATGAAAAGTCTCTGCATCCTTCTAATTCGTGCTATTCGTGATTGCAGAAAATTATGGCTCCCAAAAGAATAAGTAGAAGGAGGAATGGAAATGATGAAGGACACAAAGATGGCAATGATTATGGGTGTCAGCAAGCCCCACCTATCCAGGAGCCGCAGGCACCAGAGCTAGCTACTAATATTGAGTTTCAGGTGGCTATTCAGATGTTGGCGTAGGCCTTGACTGCTCAGGTCAACCAGCAGGCTATTGCGCATGTTCCACAGAATGGCAATGTAGTGGCGACTCGGATTAGATACTTCTTGAGGATGAACCCTCCTGAGTTCACGGGATCAAAGGTGGACGAGGATCCACATGAGTTCATTGAAGGGATCTTGAAGGTCACTCAGGTGATGCAGGTGACAAATGAGGAGCGTGTTGACTTGGCCTCTTATCAGCTAAAAGAGGTCGCTTATATTTGGTAAAAACAATGGAAGGATAGAGGGAGCGAGTCCTATCAGTTGGGATGAGTTCCACATGGCCTTTATCTACAGGTTCTTCCCTCGGGAGATGAGGGAATTGAAAGCAACTGAGTTTGTTAACCTCAAATAGGGAAACATGATAGTGTTAGAATATTCACTTGAGTTCACTCGCCTGTCAAAGTATGCCCTGGAGTTAGTGATGGACCAGAGGGCGTGGGTGAGTAGATTCATGTAGGGAGTAGCTAAGTGGTACTATAGAACAGCCATGCTTCATCAGGATATGGACTACCCACAAATAGTCTTTTATGCCCAGCAGATGGAGGCAGCTCATATGAGGCAGAGAGAGGCCAAGAGGGTCAGAACTGATAGCTACAGGTTCTCCCAACCGAGGCCAGGAGGTGGTCCTCATCAGAAGTCCCAACACAGGTCTATTACACCAGCACCATCTTCATCCAGTACCCCATCCAGGCCTCGGGACGATCAGAGGAGTAGGGCCTCAGGTTTGAGGGGTTAGAGTAGCATGTGCACAGAGTGAACATTCCCATCTTGTGCTAGTTGTGGCAAGAACCACCAAGGGAGGTGTTTGGTGGGCTCAGATGCTTGTTTCGGGTGTGGCAAACCCGGACAGAGGCTCAGGAATTGCCCCGCAGCCAGGTCAGGGGGTGGTGGAGCCCGCACTCTAGCAGCTAATACAGCAGCTCCAGTGGCACGTCCTACTCAATAGGGTGCCTCGACTGGTCCAGCTGGCGGCTAGCGCCAGAATTGGTTTATGCACTTGGCTCTCGACAGGAGCAGGAGACTTCTCCCGATGTGGTTATGGGTATGTTGTGAGTCTTTCATATTGATGCTTATGCTTTGTTAGATTTGGGAGCTACACTATCTTTTGTGACACCTTACATTGCTAGTAACTTTGAGATCAGTCTTGAAACCTTGTCAGAGCCATTTTCTATATCTACTCTGATTGGTAATTCAGTTGTAGCGAGGCAGGTATATAGAGGTTTACCCATTATAGTATTGCACAAGGTTACCTCCGCAAACTTAGTAGAATTGGCTATGACTTATTTTGACATTATTTTGGGCATGGATTGGTTGTTTGCATGTTATGCTTCGATTAACTGTAGAACCCGAGCGGTGGAGTTCCGGTTTCCAGGTGAACCAGTTTTAGAATGGAGGGGTAGTTCAGCGGTACTTGTAGGCCGCTTTATCTCCTATCTCAAGGCCAGGAAAATGATTTCTAAGGGTTGTATTTACCATTTGGTTAGGGTAAAGGATGCCACGTTCGAGACCCCGACCATTCAGTCAGTCCCCGTGGTATGTGAGTATTTCGAGGTATTTCCAGATGACCTACCAGGTGCTTCTCTTGAGAGGGAGATTGATTTTGAGATTGATCTTTTACCCGATGCGCAGTCCATATCGATTTCTCCCTATAGAATGGCCCCAGCCGAGCTAAAAGAGTTAAAGGAGCAGTTGAAGGATTTGCTGGATAAGGGTTTCATTAGACCGAGTAAGTCTCCATGGGGTTCCCTAGTGTTGTTCGTCCGGAAGAAAGATGGTTCTCTTCGGATGTGTATTGACTATAGGTAGTTGAACAAGGTCACCGTCAAGAATAGATACCCTTTACCCAGGATTGATGACCTATTCGATCAGTTTCAGGGTGCCAAATGTTTCTCCAAGATAGACCTCATGTCCGGGTATCACTAGCTCAGGGTTCGAGAGAGCAACATCCCGAAAACTGCTTTCAGGACCCGGTATGGCCATTATGAATTCGTTGTTATGTCTTTTGGACTAACCAATGCCTTTGCAGCTTTTATGAATCTGATGAATAGGGTATTCAAGGCATATCTGGACATGTTTGTGATAGTGTTCATTGACGACATATTGATATACTCCACGAGCGAAGAGGAGCATGCCGCACACCTGAGGGTGGTACTCCAAACCCTCAAGGATAGACGACTATACGCCAAGTTCAGAAAATGCAAGTTCTGGCTGAATTCAGTTGCATTCTTGAGACATGTAGTGTCAGGTGAAGGTATAAGGGTAAATTCCCAGAAAATAGAGGCGGTAAAGGACTAGCCCAGAATTGTAAACCCTTCAGAGATCAAGAGCTTTTTAGGCTTAGCGAGTTATTATCAGAGGTTCGTGGAATATTTCTCATCCATTGCAGCCCCATTGAGTAGATTGACTCAGAAAAGGTGAAGTTCCAAAGGTCGGAGGCTTGTGAGAAGAGCTTCCAAGAATTGAAGGCCTGACTCACTTCAGCACCGGTGTTGATTTTACCGGAGGGCACTGATGGATTTGTTGTATATTGTGATGCTTCGAGAGTCGAACTGGGATGTGTATTGATGCAGCAGGGGAAAGTCATAGCATATGTGTCACGCCCCGCCTTGGGAGTATGACTAGCACCTGGTGCCCTACTGGGACCTGAACTGCTAGACTGCTGAGGCTAAGCACTTCTGGTGCCTGGCTGGCTCTAACTTTGGATTCAAGAAAACGACGGGCTATATAACGGCTGTAAATACAGCCTCCGGCCGACTAGGCCTATA
>JACEIK010006661.1:41447-54208 GCA_018107945.1 Datura stramonium | reverse complement strand
TAGCCAGGCACCAGATGTGCCTCGGCCCACCAGTTAGTAGTCCAGGTCCTTCTAGGGCACCAGGTGCCAGTCATACCCCCCAAGGCGGGGCGTGACATTGACAAGATTTAGAATGGATTACAGAATGAAAAGGTGAGAATACGACTTGAATTAATGTGATAAAATAGAGATAAGTCGGGAAAATAAGATGAGAGGTGTTATCATTCGTAGCTCATTCAACTTTGGTACTTACATAAACTAAATAGTTAAAACATAGTCGTCGAATATTTCATAAAGTAAACTGACATAAAATCTAAACATGATGCAAGTTCCCTTTAGACAATGAGATTTTGCTCTGAGACAGCAAGAATGGCATCTCTGAGCCATGATGTCTTGGGCCATGATATACAAAATAAATTCCTTAAGCCATGAAATGATGTTGGAAGCCCATGTAAAAATGATGCCTTTAGACTATGACACCTAAGTAAAAAATCCTTAGGCCATGAAATGATGCCTTTAGACTATGAAGCCTTAGGAGCATGATAAATGGAAGTAAATTCTTAGGCCATGAAATGATGTCCACAGGCCATGAGACAATTCTTTTGGACTATGACGCATTCATATGAGTAAAAGATGATGATTTAAAGAAAGTAAATTATTTGAGTGGCTTAAGTAGATCGATTGGTTTCTTTGTAGTTTATTCGGGCTCAATTTGTAGATAAAGAGCTCAAGATGAAATCATAGGGCTCAACATATAGATCATAGGCCTCAATGCAAACCACAGGCTCAAATGCAAATCACGGGCTCAAAAATATAAATAACAGGCTTAATGCAAATCACAGGTTCAAAAATGCAAATCACGTGCTCAAAAATGCAAATTACAGGCTCAATGCAAATCACAGTCTCAAAGGCAAATCATGAGCTAAAAAATATAAATAATGGGCTCAAAAAATATAGATAACAGGCTCAAATGCAAATCACGGGATCAAATAAAATATAGATAACATGTTCAAATGTAGATCACTGGCTAAAAAATATAAATGACAGGCTCAAATGCAAATCACGGGCTCAAAAATGCAAATCACGGGTTCAATGCAAATTACAGGCTCAAACGCAAATTACGGGCTCAAAAATATAAATTACGGGCTCCAAAAGATAGATAACGAGCTCAAATGCAAATCATGGGCTCAAAAATATAAAATAACAGGCTCAAATTCAATTATAGTGCCCAAAAATATAAATCATGGGGCTCAAACAAAGTACATAAGTAATACAGACAACATGGAAAAGATAAATGACGGGCTCGAATGCAATTATAGGGCTCAAAACGTAAATCATGGACTCAAATGTAAATAACAGGTTCAAATGCAATTATAGTGCTCAAATATGTAAATCACGAGGCTCAAGCAAAGTACCTAAGTAATATAGACAATGGGCCAAAGATAAATGACGGGCTCATAGTGCAAGAAAAGATAGAGTGACTTAGCCTTGTGTCGCTTTTTGCGAACAAGATGTCTGTCACGCCCCGAGCCTACACCCTGAATGTAACACGGTACTTGAAGCCACAAGTGACCCCAAGTCAACCCCTGATCTATCATACACTGGTATCCTAAATAAGACATGCATAGAGGAAGCTTTGAATTAACAACATAAAAGCCTTTCAGAAAATGAAACTGAGAGGAAACATAAATTTTACAAAATCTGAAATCTGAATGTCCTCTATGTCTGAAAGCCTTCTAACTGATGAGTTGCTGGGACAAGCCCCCAGCTAACTCCAAGTCTAAATAAAACTGTAAGATAATGAAATAAGGCCCTAGAATGATGAGAACTCACACTTCAACTGCAACTAAGGCGGATCTGAAACGTGACTGCTAACACTGCTGAATCTGGGAACCTAGCTGTATCATGAAACAATACAACATAAAAGTATGCATCAGTACTTTGAATGTACTGAGTAAGCGGGAGGAAACATAAATGAAGTACAAAATCTGAACTGTAATGACATGTAATGACCAACAAACAAACTGATCAGAGCCATTGTTATATATACTGGAACGGTCAAGATGACCCTGTCTGATGGTCAAATACATGCCTTAAGTCTGAAAATTCTGAGTTTGCGTTACTGTACTAAGCTGAGATATATGATAGAACTGGAACTGAACTGAACTGCTTACTCTGAACTGGACTGATTGACTAGTGGGAGAGTCTATAACCGACATATAACCACGTGAGCTAGACGTGGAGTCCGATGTATACACCCCACCGGTAGGACCCAATATACCTTGCCAAGGTATAAAAGCATGAACTGGGTGATCACAAAAGTCTGGAGCCAATCAGGCCAAGTAATATTGTAACCTATGCTGACAACGCAGTTTTGGGAACCTGGGTGCGCTGGAACCCCGGTCCTCTCGGTGCTAAGTTCTACTCCCACTAGAAAACCTAAAATGAACTAGTAGGCTGGTAGCTCGATACTGGGGTCCAAGACTAGTCAGGGACATATAACTGAAAGTACCCTAAGAGTCTTATCGAACCAGATTCTAAAACTGGGTTCTAGACTGGTCAGAGCTTCTTATCTGAAAGCATCGTAACCGTCTAAGAACAATCTATAAACTGAATTGGGATCCTGGGGCTAGTCAGAGTGCTCTCTCTCTCTCTCTCTCTCTCTATATATTAGTCGTATGCTCTCTCTTATATATATATATATATATATATATATATATATATATATATATAAAGGTCTTGATTCTCAATGGAATCAAAACAAACTAGATTTTGAGTCCGATTCCGGGATAACCTGGGGAGGCACCACCGACACCTCGTAAAAGAATGAAGTCAAACTCGACGCTGACAATTTTCTGAATGATTTTGAAGAGATTCTATGTTCTAACTGGACTGAACTACTAAGAATCTAATAGAGAACTCAATTCATCCCAACAACAGGGGAATTTCATAATATGACAAAATTTCAAGAATTTAAAGGGGTTTCATCCAAAAGGGTAAAATCATTCTCTCAATGAAATAATTGTTCATATATATATATATAATATTTTCTAGAATATTCAGCCCAAAACATACTTTGCAAAATAGATGAAATTTTAATACTCAATAATCTTTTCTCAAAAATTTAGGGCTATAAATCATCTTGGAAATAACAACTATTTACTTATGGATTGATGAAAATCATATGAGTAATAAACATGGATAGTAAACCAATTGAAATTAACGAGAATCAACATGAAAATCTCTGCATATTCAAAAATCTCAGGGCTAAACTGATAGGGAAATTATGGAAAGATTTTGGGGCACACAAGTGAAGGACAATTCCCTTGTTGAATTCCCACATACCTGACTAAAATTCTCCCGGAGAAGAAGACTTGAACTGCTGCAATAGATGAGAACCCTAAGCTTACTTGAGAGTTTCAATAAACTTTCTGAGTGTAAACATGAGAATGAGGGGAGGAACCGTCCAAACCCTCTAATAAGTCTGAATTTATGTTCAAAATGACGTAGTTTAGAGCTTAGGAGAATAGGAAATTACTAAATAGTCCTTAGAAAATCGCTAGGAAAAACTGTCATGTGACCTAACAGGTCGTGGTGGCTGACCACGACTCATGGTCACTCTCTTCAGGTACACTGCCAAGGCTCCCCAGTAGGTCACCACGAGGTACCTAAAGTCGTGGTCACTGACCATGACTCGTGGTCACCAGTCGTGGACCACATTGGTTCACTGCTGAAGATTTAAGTGCTAAGTTGGTAACAATTCACCTAACGAATCGTTGCCACTGACGACAACTTGTTGTGACACTCGTTAGGTACACTAGTTAAAATCTTACTCGAGCTGGTAATGGGGAACATAACAAGTCATTTCTAGAGACCACGACTCGTTACCCCCACCCGTCAAGTACACTGATCCACTAATGAAATCCTCAACCCTATGCTTGACCACGAGTGACTCAAGTGATTAGCCAGCTCAACCATTTTTCCATCCGATGATCTTCACCCTAGGACTGACTCTGTTCGACCTTCCTTGACTCATTAAGTCTCTCGTTGGGTGCACTGCTTCTCATTTACAATACTTACTCCTTCTTCTCACGACTGATCTAACGAGTCGTTGGGTCTCATAATGACTCGTTAGGTGAGTCATCTTGTAGCATTTCTACACCTTTTCCAAATTTTCTATTTTAAGTCCCGAATTTAGATTTTGAGTTTCCGGGGCATTAAAATGTCCTCTATTGTTGCCTTTTGTTCTTTACTACTTATGTACTCAAAGAAAAATTATTAGTTTGTAAAGGGAAGGTTGATCTATACATCTGTCTTGCAGTTTCTTCATTCCTGCTAGACACCTATGTTGAATTTCATCCAGGTATATGCCCAAGCATAAGGTTTTGAATAAAGAAGTACTTTGAAAATAATTTAGTAAAAATAATAAATAAAGATTAAAGCATGTAAGAAAAATCTAGTTAAATTATAGGCCATGACATATTCTGAAACCATACAACGTCCTTTTGGAGAATCAATCCATTGTCTTGACTTAATCTCGATGAAATTTTGAGATCCTCCTCAAAATTTCTACCCTAGTGTAGAAAATGATGTAGACTTCCTTGCAAATGAAATGATATAACATTGTGGATTTTTGAGGTCCCCTAAAAAATTCTGCCCCAGTTTGCAGCTTGTTAACTCATACAACAGTAGAAAAACTTAAACTGATAGAATTTTTGAGAGGATCTAAGAAATTCTGCCCTAGTTTCAAACTCAACAATAAGAGGGAAAAAGAGATTTTATTAAGATAAAGACCAAGTTCCACAGGGACGCCTACATATCCCTCTTAATCGGGAATCAGGTCCAACGTAGTTCAGATTACAAAGCAAAGCAATAAAATAAACTCCAACTCTAAACACAATATCTCTTAACAACATCAGAATTGATAGGTTTGGGCCAAATTTCAGCATCCATCTCTGCTAAGATAAGTGCTTCTCCTGTTAGAACTCTATGGACTATGTAGGGGCCTAGCTAGTTAGGCAAGAACTTGCCTTTAGCTTCATCTTGGTGTGAAAAAATCCACTTTAGAATAAACTGCCCAGGTGTGAAGAGTCTTGGCCAAACTTTCTTGTTGAAGGCCTTAGTCATCCTATTCTAATAGAACTGGCCAAGACAGATTGCGTTTATCCTCTTGGCATTGATGAGTGCTAACTGCTCAAATCTTCTTTGCACCCATTTTGTGTCACTAAATTCTGCTTCTTGAATAATCATTAAAGAGGATATTTCAGCTTCAGTCGGTATCATTGCTTCATTACCTTACACCAACATATAAGATGTAGCTCCAGTAGAAGTTCGAAGAGTGGTAAGATATCCCAACAATGCAAAAGGAAACTTCTCATGCCAATGTCTATAGTTGTCGATCATCTTACGCAATATCCTATTGATGATCTTATTTTTAGCCTCCACGACTCCATTCATCTGTAGCTTGTATGCAGTAGAGCTACGATGCTTGATTTTGAAGCTTTCACACGTCGCTCTCATCAAGTCACTATTTAGATTAGCACCATTATCGATAATGATAGACTCGGGCACCCCAAATTTGTAAATAAGATGATCTAAAACAAAATCCGCCACCACCTTCTTCGTGACAGATCTGTGGGAAGTAGCTTCAACCCATTTGGTGAAATAGTCTATTGCAACCAAAATAAATTTATTCCCATTAGATGTTGTAGGCTCAATGGGACCAATGACATATATTCCTCAAGTGACAAACAGCCAAGGTGAGCTCATGGCATGAAGCTCATTAGTAGAAGCTCGGATCACGTCTGCATGGGTTTGACATCGGTGGCATCTTTGCACATATTTGATACAGTCTGTTTCCATAGTCAACCAAAAGTAGCCGGCACTCAAAATCTTTTTCGCCAAATGAAACCATTCATGTGAGGCCCACAAGTTCTAGCATGGATCTCCTCAATCAAACTGGTTTCCTCTTTGGCGTCCACACATCTCAGCAGTCCTAAGTCAGGAATCCTCCTACAAAGGCTTTCTCCGTTTAGGAAAAATTGGTTGGCCAACCTCCGAACCGTGCATTTTTAAACACTTGTGGAATTTTCTGGATAACTTCCATTCTTCAAATACCCATTGTTGTTGGCGTACCATGGATCACCATCTGACTCTTCCTCTAAATGAAAATAGTAAGAGGGTTGCTTATGTATATGGATGGGAATGGGATCAATGTAGTTCTTATCGGGGTGCTGGATCATCGAAGACAGTGTGGCCAAAGCGTCAACAAACTCTTTATGCACTCAAGGAACATGTCTAAACTCTATCTTGACAAACCTTTTACATAACTCTTGCACACAATGCAGATATGGCAAGATCTTTGCATTCTTCGTGGCCCATTCTCCTCTTACTTGATGCATCAGAAAATCTGAATCTCCAATCACCAATATCGACTGTACATTTATGTCAACTGCTAATCAAATACCTAGGATGCAAGCTTCATACTCTGTCATATTATTAGTATAAGGAAACCAAAGTTTAGTTGATATAGGGTAATGTTGTCTAGTTTCTGACACCAACATAGCTCCAATACCTACTCCTTTGAAATTGGCAGCTCAGTCGAAGAACAATCTCTAACCATCATATTCCTCAGCGATATCTTCACCTATGAAAGCTACCTCCTCGTCGGGAAAATAAGTCTTCAAAGGTTCATACCAATTGTCCACGTGATTTTTAGCCAAATGTTCTTAAAGGGCCTGTCTTTTGGCCACCTTCTGCGTGACATAGATAATGTCAAACTCGCTCAATAATATCTGCCATTTAGCCAGCTTTTTTGTCGACATGGGCTTTTGAAAATATACTTCAGAAGATCCATTCTGGAGAACAGATAGGTAGTGTAAGTGGACAAATAATGTCTCAACTTTTGAGCAACCCAGTTCAAAAGCGCAACATGTCCATTCAAGCAAGGTATATTGAGCTTCATATGATGTAAACTTATTGCTCAAATAATATATTGCTTTCTCTTTCCTTCCTGTCTCGTCATGTTGCCCCGCAACACAACCAAAGGCATCATCTAGCACAGACAGATACAAAAGCAGAGGTCTTCCCTGCTCTAGTGGAACTAAAATAGGAGGCTTAGATTGATAATCCTTAATTCTATCGAAAGCCTGTTGACATTCGGGCGTCCATTCTATAGCAGCATCTTTCTTCAGCAACTTGAAAATAGGCTCACAGATAATTGTTGATTGAGTAATAAAATGGCTGATGTAATTTAGTCGCCCCAAAAAATTCATAACTTCTTTTTTTCTCTTTAGTGGTGGGAGTTCTTGGATGGCTTTGATCTTGGTTGGATCTAACACAATACACCGACGGATGACAATAAATCCCAACATTTCCCCGCGGGAACACTAAATGCACAGTTTGCCGAAATCAACTTCAAATTATACTTTCACAGTCTATTAAAGAACTTTTTGAGGTCAGCCAAATGATCTGAACTTTTCTTTGATTTGATGATGACGTCATCCATATAAACCTCAATCTCCTTATGGATCATGTCGTGAAAGATAGTGGTCATGGCCCTCATGTAAGTAGATCCAGCATTCTTCAACCCGAACGACATCACCTTGTAGAAGTATAAGCCCCACGGCAAAAAGAAAAGCAGTTTTTTTGACATCTTCATCAAGCATTCCAATCTGATGATAACCAGCAAAGTAATCCATGAATGACTATGGCTCATGCTTAGCACAATTATCAATGAGGATGTAGATGTTTTGTAGCGAAAAGTCATTTTTCGAGTTGGCTTTGTTGAGGTCCCTATAGTCCACACAAACTCTGACTTTTCCATCCTTCTTTGGTACCGACATGATATTGGCTAACCAAGTAGGATACTCAACCACTTTAAGAATTCCAGCATCGATCTTCTTAGACACCTCCTCCTTGATTTTCAAACTCATGTCTGGTTTGTACTTTCTTGACTTTTGCTTGGCAGGAGGATATGCTGGATTAGTAGGCAATCTATGTGCTACTATGAAATGTCTAAGTCTAGTCATGTTAGCATAGGACCAGAAAAAGACGTCCTTGTACTCTTTCAGAAGCTGAATGTAGTCTTCTATCTCATCTTTCGGCAAATAAGTGCTGACTCGGGTCTCCTTGGGTGTCTCTGCATCCTCCAGGATTACCACCTTTGTTTCTACCATAGTTTCTTTGGGCTTATCCTCAAACTCCTCTACTTCTCTGATAGTCTCAGCAGGTACCTCATCCTCTTCTTCTCCTAATGAATTGCATATGTATGTCGTATAGTTTCATTACATGACATGGCCTCAGATTCAACACATTTAATATCAGAAGAGCTAAAAATATAAGTAAAAACAAAATTAATATCTGAAAGGGAAATCATTTTTTTAATTGAAAAAAATTTCTCAAAATTTGACATAATATCCAGGAGAATTTAATAACTTTAAAAATAAATAGTTTATTTCAAAACAACAAAACTGATACTTTTAAATCTACCCAAGTGTATGGATAGCCCTAGACGAAGTGGTTGTCCAGATGGTGAATCTTCTTTGAGCTCCAGCTTCTTGTAGGGGGCCCCCTCAATCCTCCTCATCAATAATGGCATAACAACAGCTTTCATTTGGCTCCACCAAGAATAGGTTCCTCAGACTAAACAGTACAACATCTAGAAAATCGTTGGAAACAAAAGTTTATTGTAGTGAAGGAAGTGGGTTTGGCAATAGGAAGTCCCTTTTCCTTAAAGGATACTTCCATTTTGATCCTCTGGGGAGATGATATCCAAGCCCGTAAGTGGTCTTCTATGTCTCCATATGTAGAGGTTCAATTATTCCTTGTAGTATGGCCCCAAGGCTTCTGCCCGATTCAAAACCTAACCACAACAGCATACTCAGAATCTCATCATTCTACCACCTTCCTCCTTCAATGACATCAACAAGCTCCAGAGTGTGAAAGCTCTCTCCATCCAAACCTCCTTTCCCTTCAATGGCTGGGATAATGGGAGCTGCATAAATAGGATGAATTTTGCCTCCATGGACCACAACCTCTTGGTGATCCCATTCAAATTTCAAACATTGATGTAGAGTTGAGGGAACCGCTCCTGCTGCATGTATCCATGGTCGACCCAATAGCAGATTGTACGAAGCTATGATGTCCATAACTTGAAATGTAATGGTGAATGTGGCAGGGCCAACCAATATATCTAGATCTATCTCCCCCATGCTATCCCTACCCATCAAAAGCTTTAACATTCATTTTTCACAACTTGATTCTAGCAAGATCAACCTCTAACTGGGTTCGGTGTTGAGGGTGAAAATGTTCAAGCCAGAACTTGGATTAATCAACACTTTGGTGATGAATTTATCTGTGTGCTGCATCATGATATGCAGCGCCTTGTTGTGGGCAACACCTTCTAAAGGCAATTCATCTTCATGAAATGAGATTTTTTGTGCTTAAAAAACTTGACCCACCATATGGGCCATCTCGCTGCTGGATATATTTGTAGGCACATAAGCCTCATTCAACACCTTTATCAAAGCCTTTTGGTGCTGATCAAAACTTTGTAAGAATGACAAAATGGATATCTGGGTTGGAGTCTTACTCCACTACTCTACCACAAAATACTCTTTTGCTTGTATTTTCTTGCAAACACCATTATCTTCAACCTCCACCACCGACTTTTTTCCTTTGTTGGATCCTCTTTGAGCCAAAGAATCAGAAGTATATATCCGACCGGATCGAGTCACCCCTTGTGTTGCATCTGCTTCTAGCACTTTTATTCCTCGTGGGATATTCTCCTCATAGATCTATGGTACCGTCTTGTAAGAGGTCGGAGCAACTCTAACCACCGTGAATGGAGGCTTTGGTGCAACCACGTCAACCTTGAATAGAGGACGTCTTTGTACTGCTATAGAAGGGTTTGAAGAAGAACCTGCTCTATGCTCGATGACCCCAATGGTATTCGATATATCCCTATCCTCATCATAAGAAACCATGTTCATTTGATGGTTCGACAGAGGATTATTTGTGACATTTGGTGTCGGGTCCTTAAGATGAATGGGCTTTGTATCACTCAGTTTCTGTATTTTGTCTTTCAAAGATCTGTAGGCTTCTGTAGTATGCCCCCTCATACCTGAATGGTACATGCACACCTTGTTATGATCATACCATTTGGCTTGCGTATTGATCGGAAGGATAAGGATAGGCTCAATGTATCCTGCTTCCTTCAACCTCATATACAATTGAGTGATTGATTCTGCCAGCGGCATGTACGTTTTCATCGGCTTTCTTCCAAAGGGGGCGTTAGGCCTCTGGCTTTGCAGATAATTGGAGGGAGATAGTTGGGAATAAAAGGGTTGTGTGCTATAGATAGGGTAGGTGGGGGCTTGGTAATATAAAGGAGGTGTCTAAAAATGGGTTGGAGGAGGAGTTTGATATTGTGTTTGGTAAAGAGGGGGTGTTTGGTATTGTGGTGATGGAGCTNGTGTTTGGTATTGTGGTGATGGAGCTTGGTAGTGAGGTAGGGGTGTTTGATAGTGTGGACGTCGAGTTTGGTAATGTGGAGGTGGACTTTGGTAATGTGGGGGTGGATTTTGGGGTCTGTAAACAAAAATTTTTGGCCCTTGCACCATCATAACTACGCCGACTTCCTTCTTGCAGCTCTCCGCTATACCTCCAGATTGAAAATCTTTGTTGGCAGCCTGCAATGCGTTCAAATTAATAATGGTACCATCTTTGATACCATCTTCAATCTTTTTGCCTAATTTGACGATCTCGGCCAAGCTCTTCTCGCTAACCAACATCTACCTATCATAAACTTGAAGATCTAGGTGGATAATGATGATACTGAGGTGGAATATGGTAGGTATTTTAAGGGGGAGAAGCGGGTTGGGATGTCATAGGGAGGCTTGCTGGTGCTTCTGAAGTGGAGGCGCCGACTTAAACTTCGAATGAAGCTGACGAGTTGTTTAGACTGCGAACCTGAGCTAATTCTTCTTGGAGCTCAAAAATTTTCTGCTCAAGTCTCAATATTACTTCATTATAACCTGGTGGATATCCCCCTTCAGAATTTTGTTTGTCTTCTCTAGACGCATTGTTGCCATTCTTATCGGCGGTGTTGTTGTGTTCATCCATCTTGTTCTTTGCTTTGCTTTTGCGGATAGGAACGGGAGGAGGAGAAGGAGGATCCCCCTTTGGATCTTGTGTAGTAGGCCAGATTGCACATATCAACCTCTGAGAAAGAGAAAAAATAAGATAAACAACAAGCAAATTCAAAGTTAGTAAGAGAGATTAGAAATCATGTACTTAAATTAAAGACTGAATAAATAAATAAACACGTTGACGCGTTTCATAATTTTGGAGCCTTTTTGGTTCCAGAGGTAGGCCTAACGAATTTAAGAGAGAAGCATGTAATTAAGTATTGTCATTTTTCTGCCCATCCTCTGAACCAACATACATACTGCACTTCTAACATCCTGATCTAAGGGTATAGGAGGAACTAGAAGTGATGTTGATGCTTTTGTTACCCTTGGAGGTTCCTGGTGCCCTTGGGAACGCTGGGGAGACCAAGAGGATGTCTCTCTCTCGTCCTCAAGCTAGGCTATTGATGTCTCCCAAACTACACCTCGCGATTGAGATATAAGCAGTTGATTGTCAAATATAGAACCCAACAAAAGTTGAGGTCGATCCCACAGGGAATATGGTAAGAACTTAGGTTAATGCGAATAACTATTACTATTGATTTACTTATTTCCAAAGCGGGAAATATGGAATAATAAACAAAGTAAAATTGCTGAATACTTAAATCAAATTTAGTTTGTATTCAATTTATGACTAGACTAGGATTGTGTTCCCCAAGGTGTCATAACCACAAGGCTTATACACTAGTGATCTATTTCGATTTTTAACATGCAATATTGGTAAGTTAGGTTCACCTAAATGGTTGCCCCCCTATCTAGATGATTTTCACCACGCAACTTGGTCTGTATACGGGTGTACTTAGTTGACCCTTACCCTTAATATCGGATTAGATATCCCCGGACAAGTTCAAGCTATTAGATGAGGGTTGATAGCCTCAAACTCCGTTGTTAATCCCTTTTCCCATTCTTTACCTCGTTGGTCCGGTAAGTAAGAATAAGGCAAGTCCTAACATTTGCAACTGTCAAGAATCAATCAAAACAAAGGGAAATACATGCATAAAACCCCATTCAAGAATCACTAATTATTTTTACCTATGTGCGTTAATTCATCTTGGTTCCCACAAACCTAGTTTATGGGTTTAGCTACTCATGTTTGTGTTATCGCAATCACAACATATTAAATAAATCATAATTGCAACTTACAAATTATTATATAATAAAAACCATGTAGATTGAATAAAATTCTAACGTTGCTTTCGTTTCTTGAATCAAGAACAATTGTGCGAAAATTCTCTCAAGAATAGCCTTAAAAATCGTTCCAGATCCTCTCCAAAAATTGTCTCTAAAAATAAACCTAAATTGGGTATTTATAGTTCTAAGAAATCCTTTTCCTAAATAAAACTGGAAACCGGGTCGGCAGTGGCAACGGGCTAAGTGATGGGTCGTTAGGCCTTCTGAAGAGTTGTTCCTTGCTAAAACAGTCATCCTCAGCAACATACCCAGGTTTGGCAATGGGTCACCTGACAACTCGTCGTGCCGAAGTGATCTTGGGAATAATCGCGTGCCCAAGCACTATTTTATAACTTAGTTTAGTCATGTTTGTCTATTTATGCACTTACATTGTCATGTGATTTTATGTAAATTTGGATATGT
>JACEIK010006661.1:0-13803 GCA_018107945.1 Datura stramonium | reverse complement strand
CGCGAAACAAAATCCGTAGGAATGCTCCCTGCTTCTAAATACCTCGGTACCTGAGGTTAATTTAGATTTGGACTACGTTTGGCAGCGTAATCGAACGATAATTTAATTACCCTCTTCGCCTCTCTCTGTCTTCTCACGATTTTTCTGGAAATTATAAGGATATACTGATTTAAAACCGAAGTAGGCTTTATATACTTGGGCCTGGATAGGCCCAACGTGTCACGGAGCCAACGCGGTGGCCCCGCCTCCGTGACACGGTGCCATCGTGGAGGGGCTCTGCCCCGGCTCATTCCGTGATGGTCCGACAGGTTTCTCATCCGATCTTTTTCCGGGCGTTTTTCTAGCACGTATGGCTTTCAAATATGCTTAACCAACGTGCGAATAGGCCATCTAAGTGCCGGAAATCTTACGGGGTGTAACACACAGGGAATATGGTAAGAACTTAGGTTAATATGAATAACTATTACTATTGATTTACTTATTTTCAAAGGGAGAAAATTATAGAATAATAAACAAAGTAAAATTTATGAATATTTAAATCAAATTTGGTTGTATTCAATTTACGACTAGACAAGGATTGTGTTCCCCAAGATTTCATAACCACAAGGCTTATACACTAGTGATCTATTCCAGTGTTTAACATGCAATATTGGTAAGTTAGATTCACCTAAATGGTTGGTCCCCTATCTAGATGATTTTCACCATGCAACTTGGTCCGTATACAGGTGTACTTTAGTTGACCCTTACCCTTAATATTGGATTAGCTATCCCCGAACAAGTTCAAGCTATTAGATGAGGGTTTATAGCCTCAAATCTCCGTTGTTAATCCCTTTTCCCATTCTTTACCTCCTTGGTCCGGTAAGTAAGAATAAGGCAAGTCCTAACATTTGCAACCGTCAAGAATCAATCAAAACAAAGGGAAAAACAACACATGCATAAAACCCCGTTCAAGAATCACTAATTATTTTTACCTATGTGTGTTAATTCATCTTGGTTCCCACAAATCTAGTTTATGGGTTTAGCTACTCATGTTTTTGTTATCGCAATCACAACATATTAAAGAAATCATAATTGCAACTTACCAATTATTGTAGAATAAAAACCACGTAGATTGAATAAAATTCCAATGTTGCTTTCGTTTCTTGAATCAAGAACAATTGTGCAAAAATTCTCTCAAGAATAGCCTCAAAAATCATTCCAGATCCTCTCCAAAAATCGTTCTAAAAATAAACCTAAATTGGGTATTTATAGTTCTAAGAAATCCTTTTCCTAAATAAAACTGAAAACCAGGTCGGCAGTGCCAACGGGCTAGGTGACGGGTCGTTAGGCCTTCTGACGAGTAGTTTCTTGCTTAAAACAGTCGTCCTCAACAACATACCCAGGCTTGGCAACGGGTCACCTAATGACAAGTCGTGACTAAGCATGAGTTGTTAGGCCCTTCGTGGTCTACTTCCTCAGAATGTCCAGTGCACTTCACGGATGGGTCTAGTGGCTTGCCAACGAGTCGTTCTTTCATGTGACAACTCGTGATGTCTCTCGTCAACTTCACTGGCCATTTGGTTGAAAATTTCTCTTTGAATCCCCATGATTGACCTCACGACTCCTTACAAGGTGTAACAAGTCGTTCCTCCAACTCATCAAGTACACTGCCTTGTATCTTTCAGACTTCATCTTTTGCCCACGCCTCGTGTGATGAGTCGTGCCTCCTGCCAACAACTCGTTAAGTGTCTAGCAGTCACCTTTCAATTGTTTTTAGCATTAGTTTGTTCAAATTCACTTCCAAACCTATTTTCCTGCACATTAAGCACAAAATACCTTATACCTATATAACATTCCTGGAATATGCATAATTTCTTGGTTTCAAGCATCGAAAGTGTCGTAAAATAACAGCACATCAGCTATCCCCAACTATGGCACCCTGCTGGTACCCTCTCCTGCTGTAGTGTCTAACTCATGACTAGTTGTGGTCTGCCTTATATTCAACATCTCAATAGACAGACATAACAACATAAACTTAGGGACTCAACCCTAGATAACTCGACTCTATAGCACGATTTGAGAAGAAGGAGAGGTAACCATACTATCATGCCTCGTATATTCCTGCTTATAAAATGTGGTGCACAACACATTTATAAACAAGACTCTACTAGACATGGCTTGTAGACTCCCTAAGATACAACGTTGCTCTGATACCAAGTTTGTCACGCCCTACCTTGGGAGGCGTAACTGGCACCCCATGCCATACTGGACTCTGAACTGACCAGGTTGGATATCTACACTTCTGGTGTATGCTAGTAGCACATAATCAAGAAAACAAACAACTATATCTCATATGCAAACACATTCCTAGGCCGACAAGGCCACTACTCAATACTTGCAGTAAATCAGCTAACCCAACAGCAACAGAAATATCATCCTATGCGAGTCGACAAGACCACCATGCTCCTAACAGATAACATATCTAGGCCCCACACGGCCAACAACACATATCATAACACATATAGACCCCACACGACCAACAACGCATAACTAAACAACAAATGTAGTCTGCAAGCTTCTAAGAGTAAAATATTGGTTGGGAAAAAGCCCCGGCCTACCCAAAAACTATACAACAAAAGATAGCCAAACCTTAAACGTCTGGCAACTTCGGAAAAAAAGAGCTAGCCAATCTACTAGATTTGAACAGCTACTGAGATGGTCTCGAACCCTGTCTGTCTGGACCTGTAGGAAAGTATGCAACGCCCCATGTGTAGCGTCAGTATATTATGTACCGAATATGTAAGGCAGTAAATAACTTAACGAAAGCTGATAAGGAACTAGAAGTAGTCAGTAACAAAGGCCATAAGTTAACCTGCATAACCTCACAATATAACTATAGCTAACAGGTAATGTACAAACAAGAACCTAACCTGGACCACATAAACCTGAAAGGTACAAACAGCACAAAATAACCTACCTGGGCCCCCATAAGCCCCGATAAGTGCAAGCAATCCATACTCTCCCTATCTATACCACTGTGGGCCTGTAGGCAAGCTGTAACTATGGTATACTTGACCTCTGAATCTGTAACTGAACCTTCTAGGCTCCTGTGACTGTGTCTGACCCATTTGGGCTCCTGTAACTGTATCTGAGCCGTCTGAGCTCCTATAACTGTATTTGTGAGTAGAGAGAAGCTGTGCGGTTGCTAATAATAGTAGTTCGCCTAGAAATCTACCACCCGGCCCATTTGGCAACCTTGGTGCCACTAACTGGAACATAAGGCCATTCTACCATGATCCTAGTCCTGTAGGCATCAAGATACACCAATGGTTTCTAGGAGAGCTCTACTGTATATATATAGGCGTAGAACGATATATTGTATCGCCCAACTATGCCTTAAGCTACCTAACTTAACAAAGTATGTTAACAACTATCTTCAGGCCTCTGTGGCCTCAGTATGGTAACAAAATACTTACTAGTCTTCTTAACCGGCAAATAACTTAACAGGGAATCCTTTCGCCGCCTCTGGCGATAATCAAAATTGAATACAAACTTCCCAAAAAGGGATACTATGTTATAACCTCAATTCTACTCATAGCAGCTAACCACAACACTATAAGCACAAGCTACTAAAGGTATTAATTGTATCAACCAAACAACAGGAGTAACTTGCCGAGAGGAGTTAGCCTTAACATACCTTAGTCATTGAATTCTGCTCAATTAACCCTGCTATAGTTCAAGAACCGATAACTCTTCCGAATTGAAGTCCTTACGATGATGGAATATGGCTGGGCAACTTCATTTACAAACGTAGCAACCACAAGTCATAACATGTTCCATTCAGCCATAAGCTTACAAATTCCTGAGAGTTTAGAAGATAGAAATGCTTAATTATCACTTGTAGATGTCTAGGACTAAATTAGAAGTGATTTCTACAACTTCTACTCGGTGGGACTCCGACAATCCGAGCTAGATTTCAAGAAATAACTCAGTAGATGTTACACCCCCTAAGTTCCAACGTTTAGTCGGCCAATTCATACGTTAGTCAAGAGTTTTAAGAGTATGAAGCATATGAGAAAGGGCCCAGGGAAAAGGTCGAACGAACGCGGAGTCAAGCTTGCAAGGGAGAGAGCCAGACCAGCTGCCCGAAGGGGCAACGTGTCACGGACCCCTCCCTGGTGCATTGGGCTCTGTGGCACGGCCCAAGATTGGCGCGTTGGGGTCCGTGCCACGAACCCCATGTCCACCACCCAAGTATTATAAATATTGAGTTGAATCATTTGGAAATATATCCAGCAAACAACACCCTCGTTCTAAGTAAGGAAACCCGCCATTTTCAATTAGTTTTCCTCCGTCTACGCTACAAAACGCTACCCGAATTCAAATTAACCTCAGGTATCGAAATTTAAAGTCGTAAGGAGCATTACTACGGAGTTAGTTTCGTGAAATTCATCTGGAAAATCGTAACCCCACTGAGTCAAAGTTGTCAAAGTGACTCCAAACTAATTTCTATATGATCACAGGCTTCAAGTAAGTATTTCTCCCTTGTGAACTCTCGCGAAATTATATGTTTTTGACAATGTTCCGTTAAGTTGAAGTATAGTTAATATTTATATAGAAAGTTATCATTTTTGCCGAATTTATTATTGAAACTAGTCTCATTCTCCCAGTAATACGGTTACAGTTAGAAAAAGCTGTTGAGTGAGGATTGAAACTTGCTAACTAATCAGAAATCGGTGATCCAAGTATGTTAAGGCAAATGTCTTCAGCAAGTTAGTTCATTTAGTATTATAACTCAGTCTGAATCCTAATAAGAAGATCAAAAGCATATCTATTATGGCTAGCTGTTGTTATTAGCTGAGATCAGTATTCCATGTCTAGTTGGGGATTGATTACACCTGTATAGCCTTCCCTGACCAACCCCAGGGTTACTAGTTGTGTCGACGCCCGCTAGGGGCGAGATGACGTCTCTCCAAGGAGCAGTATACCGTCTGCAAGGGACGAATATGGGGTCCAAGGTCCTCATACAGTTCATTCCATGGCTGGACTATCTTTATGCCAATTGGCACTACACTACACCCCCAGTCGAGCCCGGTGCCCGGGGTGCAGATGTCAGATATCAGGAGTCCACCGGACTCAGACACATCTATAGTTTAGTGGTCGAGCAGGCTCAGTAGTATACCCAGGGGACTGGTATGACGGCTATAGTTTCTAGATGACACAGTACGACCTTATTAGGGGTATATAGACTGAAGTGTACTCACCAAGGCTTATGGGGGCCCTGGATGGGTTATTCTGTATTGGTTGTACCTTCCGGCTTATGGGGTCTAGGTAAGGTTCTTCTTTGCATTAGTTATTGATGGATTAGGTAGTAAGAAGTACAGCTATTCAGGTGGTATTTCTATCCCTCCTTTTCAGTTACCTTCAGTTTCATTTCAGTTCATTCAGTTATTACAGTTAGTGCCTTACATATTCAGTACATATTGTACTGATGCCCTTCTTAGGGTGCTGGATTACTTGCCTGCAGGTGCGGATAGACGTGGACCAGGATCTTCCTAGTTTTCAGCTAGATTAGTAGTGCAGTCGGCTTTTTTCCTCCGGAGTTCCTAGTTAGAAGGTTGACTCTGTCTTTTTGTGTACAGTTTATGGGTAGGTCGGGGCCCTATCTCAACCATTATATCACTCCTAGAGGCTTACATATTATTTTTAATTCCCTATGGTTAATTGTTATTGGTCGTGTGGGGCCCGTATGTGTTTTATCTTGCATGTTGATCGTGTGGGGCCTTGTTTAGCTGTTAGTTAGCGGCCTTGTCGGCCATAGCTTAGTTTATGCTGGATTTAATTTACAGTCATAACTAGACATCATGGTGGTCTTATCGGCCCGCATAGGATTTCCTCTTACTATCTGTTTCTGGTAGCTGTTTTCTTTTACAGGTGGCTATAAGGCCTTGGCAGCGAAGGTTGTGTTTACAGCCGAGATATAGCCCATTTTTTCTTGATATGAGATTTAGTGTTAGTCATACACCAGAGGTGCGTAAGTTCAGTTAGGCCAGTTCAGACCCTAGTAGAGAACCAGGTGCTAGTCATGCCTCCTAAGGTGGGGCGTGACAAACTTGGTATCAAAGTAGGTCATATCCTAGGGAGTATGCAAGCCGAGCTAAGTAGAGTCTTGCCTATGGATGTGTTGTGCACCATATACTATAGACAAGAGGTTGCGAGGCATGTTAGGATGGTTACTCTTCTTTCTCTTCCAATCGTGCCATAGAGCTGTGTTGTATAGGGATGAGTCCCTGAGCTTACCGTAATCTACTTTTCTACAGAGAAATGACGGATGCGCGACAGACCACGACTAGCAGGAAATTAGATGTTGCAGCAAGAGAAGGCACTAGCAGGGTGCCTCAGTCAGAGTCAGCCTGATCTGAGGGCGATAGGGAGACTACATCTCGGTCTCCCCTCCGCCACACCAAGAGCCGTCAAGAGCGGAAGTTGTGTCGGTACCGCCTCCAGCGGTCTCTATACCGATGCCATCAGATCAGGAGGTTAGGAGTGTTGTTTTTATGATAGCCCAAATGATAGCCACATAGCATCAACCAGTGGCACCCGTAGTTGTGGAGTCTTCAAGAGAACCAGGTAGCTCGAGGGTTCGAGAGTTCCTTTCTCTGAGTCCCCCGCAGTTTACAGGGACAGACCAAGACGAGGACCCTCAGGACTTTTTGGACAAGCTGCAGCGGATCTTTAGAGTAATGCATGTTGCACCTGCAGAATCAGTTGAGTTAGCGGTATTTTAACTACGGGACATAGCAATATTATGGTACGAGAGTTGGGAAAGGTCCTGAGGTAGATATGTTCCCCCTTCGACTTGGTCCAGCTTTTCAGAGGCCTTCTTGGACCATTATTTGCCGCGGGAGATCTGACAAGCCCGGGTAGATCAGTTTTTGCATCTGGAGAAAGGCTCGATGAGCATTCGAGAGTATGCTATGAAATTCAACTCCCTGTCCTGATATGCACCGGCTTTTGTAGATACCATACCAGCCAGGGTGCACCGATTTATTATGGGACTGAATCCAGAATATGTAGAGACTTGTATCATAGCTACTCTGCAAGAGTATTGCCCGTGTTCAGGCCTTTGCTCAGAATATCGAGGTGATTAGGCAGCGACCGCGGGAAATAGACAGGGCAAATTAGGAGTAGTGTCGCAGGGTTAGACCTAGTGACCTTCAAGCAGAGTCCCAAGGCGGACCCAGGACAAAACTAGCAGGCAAACCATCCAGACCCCCACCTCCACAGCAGCAGTAGGGTAGTAGATCAGGTCGTCTGGGTCAGTTAGGATCCAGCAAGAGTTCGCGACCATCAGGATCGCAACAGCAGAGGGGGTCAGAGCAGAGTAGATTTACCGTGCCACTTTGCCCTATTTGCAGTCGCCGTCATCCTGGGGCATGTAGGTATGGTTTTTCTGCGTGTTACATCTGCGGGAAGGAGGTTCATCTAATGAGGGACTATTTAGCCAGGGGTCAGAATGATCGGGACCGACAGGACAGATCTTCATTAGGGTCGCATGCCCCAGCATCTCCAACAGGGCGTAGGACCTCAGCTCCAGCTGGCAGAGGCTGAGGCAGATCAGGGGCATCTAGCTCAGTCACTGGTCTAGATTGCACTTATGCTTTATTTCGATGAGAGAAGTCAGAGTCGTGCCGGATGTGGTGACAGGTATGCTAGACATTTGCTATCATTCCGTGTATTTCTTAATAGACTCAGGCTCTACATTGTCTTATGTTACACCATTAGTGGCCCGTAAGTTTGGTATTACGCCAGAATTGCTTCAGCGACCTTTTTCAATGTCCACACCCGTTGGTGATTCCATCATAGCTAAAATAGTCTACCGAGGGTGCACAATATAGGTTGTTGATCGCCATACTTTAGCAGATTTTGTAGAATTAGAAATGATTAACTTCGATGCAATTATGGGTATGAATTGGCTAGCACCCAGTTATGCCAATGTAGAATGTTAGACCAAAACTGTCCCATTCCACTTTCCAGGGGAGGTAATATGGGAGTGGAAAGGTAATGCAACCACGCCAAAAGGTAGGTTTATTTCCTATCTTCGGGCGAGGAAGTTGATAGTAAAGGGTTGCATCTATCATATTGTCAGGGTTCAGGATGTTCAAGCCGATTCCCCAACTCTCCAGCCCATTCTAGTAGTTAATGAATTTCCAGTTGTATTCTCGGATGAACTTTCTGGTATTCCCCCAGAATGGGAGATCGATTTTTCAATAGATTTACTACGAGGTACTTAGCCTATATCCATCCCTCCGTATCGAATGGCTCCTGCCGAGCTCAGAGAATTGAAAGATCTATTAGACAAGGGCTTCGTCAGGCCGAGTACTTCTCCATGGGGTGCGCCAGTTTTGTTTGTAAGAAAGAAGATTGGCTCCCTCCATATGTGTATAGACTACCGGCAGCTGAACAAAGTTACCATCAAAAATAAATACTCACTTCACAGAATAGATGACTTGTTTGACCAGTTACGGGGGCAAAGTATTTCTTAAAAATTGAATTAAGATCTGGGTATCATCAGGCTCGGGTTCGAAAGAGTGACATTCCAAAAACCATTTTCAAGACCAGGTATGGCCATTTTGAATTCCTAGTCATGTCCTTCGGACTGACAAATGCTCCAGCAGTGTTCATGGATTTGATGAATAATATCTTCAGGACGTATCTGGACTTGTTTGTGATAATGTTTATTGATGATATTCTAGTGAATTCCTGTTCAGAAGCAGAACATCGGGATCATTTACGAACAGTGCTCCAAATTCTCAGAGATCGCCAATGTATGCAAAATTTTCTAAATGTGAGTTTTGGCTGAATTCAGTGGCCTTTTTGGGTCACATTTTGTTAGAAGCTAGTATTCAAGTAGATTCGCAAAAGATTGAGGCAGTATAGACTTGGCCTAGACCGAAAACCCCGACTGAGGTACGTAGTTTCCTGGGGTTAGCTGGGTATTAGAGAAGATTTATAAAGGGGTTTTCTACTTTATCAGCGCCTGTGACCAAGTTAACTCAGAAAGCAGCTAAATTCCATTGGACGCAAGCGTGTGAACAGAGTTTCTAGGAGTTTAAGAACAGGTTGACATCAGCACCAGTATTAGCTTTACTAGAAGGATCAGAGGGTTATGCAGTGTACTATGATGCTTCGGGCGTTGGGTTAGGATGTGTTCTGATGCAACATGGTAAGGTAATTGATTATGCTTCAAGACAGTTGAGGAAGCAAGAAAGGAACTACCCCACTCATGACCTGGAATTGGCTGCAATAATTTATGCCTTGAAATATGGAGGCACTATTTGTATGGCGTCCACGTAGATATTTTTACACAAAAAGAATTGATTCTGCGGCAGCGCCGCTAGTTAGAACTGTTGAAGGATAACGATGTGAACATTTTATACCACCCAGGGAAGGCTAACGTTGTGGCAGATGCCCTCAGCCGCAAATCCATGGGAAGTTTGGAATACTTGAAACCCGAACAGCGGGAAATGGCCCGAGAATTGCATTAGTTAGCTAGTTTGGCCGTCCGAATAGTAGATTCAAAAAATAGTGGAGCAGTGATCCAAAATACTGCGGTATCATCCTTGGTTTTAGAGGTGAAAGAACGGCAATATGAAGACCCTAACCTGGTCCAGCTCAGAGATAAAGCTCAGCAAGGGGAAGTATTAGCTTTTGAAGTAACCGCAGATGGGGTCTTGAGATATAGGGGTCGTCTCTGTGTTCCAGATGTGGATGAACTTCACCAGCAAATCACGGCAGAGGTGCATTATTCTCATTATTCTCTTCACCCAGGTTCAGCAAAGATGTATCATGACATAAAAGAAATTTACTTTTGGCGGGGAATGAAGAAGGAGGTAGCAGAATTTGTAGCACAATGTCATAATTGCCAGCAGGTGAAGGCGGAACATCAAAAGCTCGACGAATTGACACAAGAAATAGCAGTGTCTATGTAGAAATGGGAGGCAATTAATATGGATTTTGTGACAGGGTTACCTCATACCAGGCATAAATTTGATTCTATCTGGGTAATCGTCGATAGGTTGACGAAGTCAGCTCACTTTCTGCCAGTCAGGGCTACCTTTTCAGCCGAGGACTACGTTGAATTGTATATTAGAGAAATAGTATGATTGCACGGTGTTCCAGTATCAATTATTTCTGACAGAGGGGCGCAGTTCACAGCTAAATTCTGGAAGTCTTTTCAAAAAGGCCTAGGGACACAAGTTAACCTGAGTACAGCCTTCCATCCTCAAACAGACGGGCAGGAAGAACGTACAATTCAGACTCTCAAAGATATGTTATGGGTGTGCGTTCTAGACTTTGAGGGCAGCTGGGTTCATCATTCAGCAATCCAGATGGCACCTTATGAGGCCTTATATGGGCAGAAATGCAGATCCCCAGTTGGTTGGTTCAAGGTAGGAGAAGCAGAGTTAATTGGACCTGATATAATCCCTCAGTCAGAGGAGAAAGTAAAATTTATCAGAGAAAGCTTGCTGACAGCGCAGAGCCGTCAAAAATCTTACGCTGATATACAGCGTCGAGACCTGAAGTTCGATGTAGGTGACTGGGTATTTTGGAAAGTTTTGCCAATGAAGGGCGTGATGAGGTTGGTAAGAAAGGCAAACTTAGCCCTAGATTTATAGGCCGAATCAAATCCTTCGGAGAATAGGCTAGGTGGCATACGAGTTAGATTTACCTTTAGCGTTAGAATCTGTTCACCCAGTCTTTCATGTGTCGATGTTACGAAAGTGCATAGGATATATGTCCCGAATTGTGCCTATTAAGGACGTCCATGTTACTGAAGAATTAGCCTACGAATAGGTTCTAGTAGCCATATTAGATCGGCAGGTTCGTAGGTTGAGAACTAAAGATGTCGCGCATGTTAAAGTATTGTGGAGAAATAGGAATAACGAAGAGATGACCTGGGAAGCTGAAGATGATATGAGATCCATATATCCTCATTTGTTCCAGGCTTAGTCTAGACTATGCAGTCAAGGTAAGTTATTGATTCAGTTGCTTTTTCATGATTTGTGTTATATATGTTGCTCAGTTGACTCCAGCTTTATTGTGAAATACTTGTTATAGTGTTATATGAAGTGCCTATGTTGGACTTTTCTACGTTTCAGGGTTTTCAGATAGTCCATATTATAGGGTAGACTCTGCCAAAAATTTTCCAGAATAACAGTAGGAAAAGTTAAACTCCTGTAAGTGACATTCGAGGACAAATGTTCCTGGGGGGAGGACGTTACACACCGTAAGTTCCTAACGCTTAGTTGGCCTATTCGTATGTTAGTAAAGAGTTTTAGAGTATGACACATACGAGAAAGGGCCCGAGGAAAAGGTCAAACGAGCGCGAAGTCAAGCTTGCAAGAGAGAGAGCCGGAATAGATACCCAAAGAGGCAACGTGTCACGGACCCCTCCCTGGCGCATTGGGCTCCGTGGCATGGCCCAGGATTGGCGCGTTGGGGTCCGTGGCACGGACCCCGTGTCCACCGCCCAAGTCTCATAAATATTGAGTTGAATCATTTGGAAATATATCCAGCAAACAGCACCCTCATTCTAAGTAAGGAAACCGGCCATTTTCAATTAGTTTTCCTCCGTTTACGCTACGAAACACTGCCCAAATTCAAATTAACTTCGGGTATCGAAATTTAAGGTCGTAAGGAGAATTACTACGGAGTTAGTTTCGTGAAATTCGTCCGGCAAATCATAATTCCGCCGAGTAAAAGTTGTTAGAGTGACTCCAAACTAATTTCTATATGATCACAGGCTTCAAGTAAGTATTTCTCCCTCGTGAACTCTCAAGAAATTATATGTTTTTGAATGTGTTTCATTAAGTTGAAGTATAGTTAATATTTATATAGAAAGTTATCATTTTTGCTGAATTTAATACTGAAACTAGTCTAATTCTCCCAGTAATATGTCACGCCCAACCTTGGGAGGCATGACTGGCGCCTGGTGCCCTACTAGGATCTGAACTGACTTACTGATTGAGCCTAAGCACTCCTAATGTAGGCTTACTCCTTAAATCAAGAAAAAAATGAGTTATATCTCAGTTGTAAATACAACCTCCGGCCGACAAGCCTTATAGCCACCTGTGAAAGAAAACAGTTAACCAAAAACGAGTAATAACAGGGAATCCTATGCGAGCTGACAAGGCCACCATGATGTCTAGTTATGACTGTAAAGTAAATCTACTTCTAAGCTAAATTATGGCCGATAAGGCCGCTAATCTGCCAGCTAAGCAAGGCCCCACACGGCCAGCATGTAATCTTAAACACATATATAGGCCCCACACAGCCAACACATACACTAAAGCACATATAGGCCCCCACACGGCCAATGATAGCTAACCACAAGGAAATAGGAACAATCTGCAAGCCTGTAGGAGTAATATGATGGAAGGGACAAGGCCCCGGCCTACCCAAAAACTATACACTCAAAAAGGAATAAACCTCCTGTCTATAAGCCCCGAAAGAAAGGAGCTACTGCTCTAATGGTACTTGCTGAAAGCTACGAGGGACATACTCCTCGTCTATCCGTACCTGCAGGCAAGTAATGCAGCGCCCCAGAAAGGGCGTCAGTACAACATGTACTAAATATGTAAGGCAATAACTATAAATGACTAAATATAAAAGATAAAGCTGAAATGACTGGAAGAAAAGGAATAGAATTCATACCTGAATAGCTGGGTTTTCTATTATCTAGCCTATCAATAACTAAAGCAAACAAGAACCTTACCTGGACCCCATAAGCCGGAAGGTACAACCAGCACAGAACAACCCACCTGGGGCTCCCATAAGCCCTAGTGAGTACACGTCACTCTATATACCTCTATCAAGGTCATAACCGTTTATACTAGTAACTATAGCTGTCCTGCCAGCCCCATGGGTCTGCAACTGAGCCCGCTCGACTCCTGATTGTAGCTTTGTTTGAGTCCAGTGGACTCCTAATGTCTGCACCCCGGACACCAGGCTCGTCGGGGGGGGGGGGTGCCGATACGGCATATGTATAATATTCCAGCCATGGAATGGACTCTATCAGGACCTGGGACCATCTTCATCCCTCGCGGATGGAATCCCGCTCTTTCTAGAGCAATGTCATGTCGCCCCTGGCGGGCATCGACACAGCTAATAACCCTAGGGTTAGTCATGGAGGGCTATATAGACAAATCAATCCCAACACAGTGTAGAATACTAGTCTCAGCTAATAACAACAACTATTCATGATTAACGTACTTCTGATTTTCTTTCTGGGATTTAGACTAAGTTATAATGCTATAGGAACTAACTTGCTGAAGGAATTTGCCTTAACATACCTCGATTGGCGGCTTCTGATTAACTGGTAAGTTCCAAGTCGTATTCAACAGCTCTTCCCAACTGAAATCGTGTTACTGGAAGAATAGGACGAGTTTTAACACTAAATTCGACAAAAAGGAAAAATTTTAATATAAATATTAACTATATTTCAATTTTACAGAACACGGTCAAAACTCGTTATTTCTCGAAATTCTAGAAGGGAGAAATGCTTACTTGAAGCTTATGATCGTATTGGCTCTAGTTTGGAGCAATTCCAACAACTTTAGCTCGGCGGAGTTGCGATTTTTCGGGTGAATTTTGGGAAAATAACTCCGTAGCGATGCTCGTTACGGCCTTAAACTTCAATACCCGAAGTTAATTTGAATTTGGGCGGCGTTTCATAGCGTAAACAGACGAAAAATGTTGGTTTCCTTCATTGTTCTCTCCTCTGCACGATTATATATATATATGTTATAATGAAATCAAAAG
>JACEIK010006660.1:66061-86655 GCA_018107945.1 Datura stramonium | reverse complement strand
TCATGATTCATAAAATATGGTGTAAAACATGAGAAGTAATAACCCATGGATAGATCATTAGAATTCCACAAGATTTAAGATAAAACCCCATAAGATTTTTTAACAAAACTTCATGAATTAGGAGAGATTGGGAATGGGTGTGAACGAAAACACACATTCATAACCTTACATACCTATTATGGCTGATTCTAACACTTCCTTGAATGCCCAAGAAGGAATTGAAGAAAGACTTTGAAGGATTGCCTTGATCACCTCTCTAGACTATCACTCTTGTATGCATGAATATCAAAATGGCCTAAAATGAACTTAACCCCTTTAAAATTCATTATTCATAACTCAAAATGACATAGTTTAGGCCTTAGGATCTTAGGAATTGCGGAAAAACCCTTACTAAATTCGCAGAAAATAACTATCAGATGGTCCCAACGAGGGACCTAACGACTCGTCCTCAAGGGCCACGACTCGTGGAGTCGTCTGCTAGGCTCGCTTCTTCTCAAGTCTTCTGGTCTCGTAATGGAAGACATAACGACATGTCACCTGGTGACCATGACTCGTGGTCACCGTCCGTGATGTGTACTTCCTCATCCTAAAAAAATTTTTTCACTACTTGGGAATGACCATAACTCGCGGGGTCCTCCCATTAAGTCCACTGTCTCTTTTCTCCACTTTACTCAAACACCACTCCATATGACTGACCTAACGAGTCATGGCACTGGACCACGACTCGTGGTCACGCCCGTGGGGATCTTATTTCCCAAACATTGATTTCATCCTTTGGGCCACATCACGAGTCACATCACTACTCGTGGCTACTCTTCATGGGTCACCTCACGACCTGTTCTATGCCTGATGCCATATTTTAAGTTTTTCTCAATTTCAACTCCCGGGTCTGATCTTTGGGCTTTCGAGGTATAACAGGTCACCCCAAAATAATGGGGACCTCAAAATCAACCTCATAGTCCATAATGACAAAATCAGCCGAAAATATTAAGGACTCTACCTTCACTAGAACATCATATAGAATTCCCACCGAATTTTTCACTATGCGATCTGCTATCAAAAGTTGCATTATAGTCAGTTTGGGGGCTCCCAAACACTGCTAATGGCATCAAGTTAATACTAGCACCCATATCACATAGTGCTTTAACAAAATTAAAGGCTCCAATAGTGCATGGTATGGTGAAAGTTCCAGGGTCTTCCTTTTTCTAAACAAGAGAAAGGGAAGCTATTGCATAATGGCGGTGCTAATTATCTTTAGGTTCAAAGATTACGATCCTCTTTCTAGTGACAAGGTCCTTCATGAATTTAGCATAGCCGACATCTGCTCAAGTGACTCGACTAATGGGATGTTTATAGATATTTGTTTCAACATGGAAATGAATTTGTTATACTTCCTATCTTCAACCTTTTTCTTCAACCTCTGTGGAAAAAGGGGAGGAGGTGTAGGGATAGGTGTGATCTTTTACGGTACCTCCTTCTCCTTCTCTTTGCTAGATCTATGCTCCTTTTCATTACTAAGAGTGGTCTTCTCTATTGAATCATCAACCAAAGTCTGATCCTCGGAATCTTCCATCCTACCATCATCAATCACTAAGGGCTCTACTATCTCATCAATCACAATCAGTCTTGGAGGATCAACTGTCGCTTTCCCACTCCTAGTAGTGACGACCATGCAATGACTGTCATTTTTTAGATTTTTGAACAGTTTTGTTGGGAAGCATGCCCTTCTGCCTTTAGTTCATAGCAACAACATCTGACTAAGCTGCTGCTCAATCTACTTAATGGCAATGGCATGTGATTCCACCTTTTGGTTCATCCTAACAATATCACCGCGGAGTTCTTTGAAATGGCCATCTGTCGCCTCTATCTGCTTAAGTACCTTAGACAACATGTCTTCTACCCTTGAACCACTGGAATCTGGCTCACGGTTCCTTGGAGGAACATATAGACCGCTTCTGTCATTCTTGTACTCCTCACATTTTTTCCAGTCTCCATTGTCTGTGTATTTTCCTCGGTTGTAATTGTTATCTTTGTAGTAGTTCTGACCTTTGTTCCCCTGACCTTAAAACCAAGAGTCTTGGTAAGAGCCTTGGGTGTTAGTCTGGAAACCCGCCCCTTGATCATTCAGATAATTTTCTTGCTCTTCAAATTCTGATTCACCTCCATCATTTCTCAGGGCCTTGCCCTGAGAACTCACAACATTCACCTTTTCAGCACCGTCTCCCATCAAATGCTTCACAAGCATACCTATTGTGCTCTTTATCTCAGTAATATCTTGATCTCACTCTTCACCCTTCCTTCTCTATTCCACAGACATACCTACTGCATGAGTACTAGCCAGAGCCTCTGACTCTCTTATGTGCCATGTGCGGTTGGTTTTAGTGATTCTGTCAAATACCTCAGCTGCTTCAGTATAAGTGTGACTCATGAATGTTCCGCCAGACACGGTATCAACCACCTCATTGATGTTAGCATTGAGAGACCTATAGAAGAACTCTAACAATGTATGATCTGGGATCTTGTGGTTGGGCACCTTTTTGAGCTTCTGGTTGAACCAAAACCATGTCTCATGAAGTTCCTCAGAATTTAATTGACTAAAGTTGTATATGTTATCTTTCAGCTGCAAAGCTCTAGAAGGTGGGAAGAACCTTTGAAGAAAAGATCTTTTCAACTCCCTCCATCTAGTGATAGAATCATTGGGCAGTTCAGCCAACTAGAGCGTTGCCTCACTCCCTAATGAAAAGGGAAATAACCTCAATCGTATCTCATCCTGACTCACTCTCTGTTGTTCGTATGCTTTGCAGATACCCACAAAATTAGTCAAGTGAGTATGTGCATCATCAGTTGCATGACCCGCAAATATCCCCTTCATGTTGAGCAATTGGATCATAGCACTGGTAATTTCAAAATTTTCCCTAGCAGGCAAAGGGGGAGGCGCAATAGCTTCGGTGTCACCGACATCATCAATATCAACATCGTCATCATCATCGGAGTACCGATGCCTCTGCTGGTCTAGACCTTTGTTCCTTCTAGATCGCTCGTCTTCGGCAGCTAGGCGTTGCTCTTCAGCAACCCTTGTTAACTCTCTATCTCTTTCCCGAGCTTGTTCCTCAGCCACCATCCTGGTTGTAGCCTGTTCCACTGTCTCTTGCTCCTGTATGTTGGCCATTCTCCTCAAATTTCACAATGTTTCAATTTGAACCAGGGATTTTCCTTGGCTCCTAGTACTGTGCAAGCACAAACCTAAGACCTGTTAAGAAAAAAAATAGCAAAAGAAAAATAAAAAGGAAATAAGGACCAACAGTAAAGCAAACACAATTAGCAAAAGCCTTAGCCGTATTCCCTCACAACGGCGCCAAAATTTGATTTCGCCCAAATTACACCTCGTAAATGAGATATAAAGCAATTGATGTAAAACATAGAAACCAAACAAGGTTGGGGTCAAATCCCACGAGAAATATGATGAGAACTTAAGTGAATGCCTTTAGCTAATACTATCGGCTTACTTATTTCCTATGGGGGAAGGTTTGAAACATAAGTAATAAACCAGAGTAAATACTAGTAGATGTTTAAATTAATTTCAGTTGTATTCAATCAATAAAGTGACTAGGATTTGTTCCCATGACTTCATAACCACAAGGCTTTTACACTAGTGATCTATTCAAGTGTTTAGCATGCAATATTGGTAAGTTAAATTCACCTAAATGGTTGATCCCCTATCTAGATCATTATCACCATGCAACTTGGTCCGTACATGAGTGCATTCTTAATTAACCCTTACCCTTAATATCGGATTAGCTATTCCCGGACAAGGTCAAGCTATTAGATGAGGGTTGATAGCCTCAAAATCTCCGTTGTTAGTCCCTTTTCCCATTCACTACCCCCTTGATCTGGTGAATAAGAATAAGGCAATTTCCAATGTTTCCAACCGTTCAAAAGCAATTAAAACGAAGGGAAAAACAATACATGCATAAACCCCATTCAAGATTCACTAAGTATATTACCTATGTGTGTTAATTCATCATTGTTCCCACAACCCTAGTTATAAGTTTAGTTACTCATGCTTTTATGATCACAACCATAAAATAAAGGAGAAATCATAATTTTAACTTACAAAGATTCGTAGAAGAAAACCACTTGAATTGAATAAATCACCAAGATCGATGAACAAAACTTCAATGTTGTTTAATTCTCAAAATCAAGAACAAAATTATGAACTTTGTTTCTTGAACCAAGAATGATTGTTATAAACACCAAAATCCATGTGAAAAATAGTAAAATAAACTATACTTCAAAAATAAACCTAAATAATGTATTTATAGTGCCAAACAAAACTTTTTGTAACTAAAAATGAAATTTAGGTCGGTAGTTGTAACGAGCCAAGTAACGACTCGTTGGGTCTCCTAATGAGTCGTGGCCAGCATCCTCAAATCATCCTCAACAAACTATCTAGTATTGACAAGGGTCCCCTAACGACTTGCTAGGTCAGGGCACGAGTCGTTAGGTCCCTCGTGGCCATGGATCAACAAATCCTCCAGTGTACCTGACGATTGATAACAGTATCTCATGACGAGTCATCACTTCACCTGACAACTCGTGATGTCTTTCGTTGTCTTCCCTGAGCATTTTTACAAAACTTTTCTTCCCAGTCTTCGCAATTGGCATAACGACTCGTTACCAGATTTAACGAGCTATTTTTTCAAATTGTTAACTACACTGGTTATACATCATCTCAATAAAACACCTGATCTTTTCCACGAATCTAGGAACGAGTTGTCCACTTGGAAGAGGACTCGTGCCTTGACTACCAGTCTGCATTTTGGTCCAAATTTGCCTTACTTTGCCCATTTCACATTCCAAAAACTAATTTCCTATAACACTTAACACCAACACATCATATCTACCTAAATATACAAATAATTTGCATATTTTATTGGTTTTAAGCATCGAAAGTGTCATAAAGTTACGACATATCAGTGGCACTAGGGTTGCAAAATGAAGTGGGTGGTAGCTTTTTAGGTGAATTTCCTATTGCTAGTGACCTTATAGCTTTTTATGCCTCACATCTTATCGTATAGGTCGCTCAGAGAACCACCCTATCCGTTAGCCATTTGATAGACTATGTGATGTCTATAGAATGATCTTATCAACAGTTAAACATGGGGCCAACGCCTCTGGCAACTCATATGGATGCCAACGTATATGTTGCCTAGAAAGGCTAAGTCTAATTACACCTGCCTATGGGGCTACATATTGATCATAAGAGCCCAAATTGCACAGATACAGTTATAGGAGCCCAAATGGGTCAGATAAAGTTACAGGAGCCCAGACGACTAAGATACAGTTAAAGGAGTCCAGACGACTTTAATATAGTTACAGGAGCCAAGATGGCTCAGATACAATTACAGGAGCCCAAATGGCTTAGATACAGTTATAGGAGCCCAGATAGCTCAGACACAGTGATAGAAGTCAAGAAGGCTCGGGTACAGTTCCACAGATTGAGTATACCTTAGCTACAACTTGTCTACAATGTTACAGTGATACAGATAGGTGTGTGTAGAATGCTTTGCACTTTCTAGGGCTTATGAGGACCCAGGAATGTTTTTCGTGTTGTTTGTACCTTCCAAGCTTATGGGGGCCAGGTTAGGTTCTTGTTTGTATATTTTCCTGCTAGTTACAATTCATGTTTGTGAGATTGTTCTAATTAACTTCTAGCCCTTGCTGCTAATTACATTCAGTTCCGCAATCAGCTTCTATTCAATTTATTATTATTTCCTTACATATTCGATACATCTTGTATTGATGCTCATGCCTGGGGAGCTGCATACATGCCTACAAGTTCAGACAAATAGGTTTTAAGATCTCCTTACTAGTCATACAGACCCTGCAGATTGGCCAGCTCCCTTCCTCTAGAGTTGCCATATATTAGAGGTTTTCCTGTCTTTCATATGTATAGTTTTTGGTAGGCTGGGGCCCTGTTCCAACCAATATTTTACTCCTTAGCGGCTTGCAGACTACTGTTTTGGGTTAGACATGCATTGTTGGCCGTGTGGGGCATAATAGTGTTCTTTCTAGTAGCCTTGTTGGCTTGTATATATGTGAATATATGCCTTCCTTCTCTTGCTATGATTTAGATATCATGATGGTCTTGTTGGCACGCATAGGATGATGTTACCATTGCAACTATTGGGTTAGCAGTTTTTGCATAGGTATATAATTTGCAGTGAGTTTACAACATTTTCGATGCTTAAAACTAGGAAAATAGAATGGACTTAGGTATATTTATATGGATATGAGGTGGTTTTACTTTTTTTAGGGAAAATAGGTGTTGGAAAAAAATGTGAAAAAGTTGCAGAAAATCAGCCAAGTACTTATCTCAGTACGAGTTGTACCAAGATTGTATGAGCGGTATTGAGACTCGTGGAAAATCTAAAAAGACTGGAACCTGCCAAAGGCCAAGTACGACTCTCAGTATGAGTCGTACCACGTTGGTACGAGCCATAACTAGAGTCGTGGAGTACTTCAGAGATATTTGCACAATGGAAGTCTTCTAATACAGGTAGTACCTACGAATCATAGCATCTATCTACGAACCGTACCAGAAGCCGTGGGAAGCTTCAGTGAATTTTCAGATTTGGTAGTTCTCATGATACGACAAGCTGTTATGAGCCATAGGAGCAAGGTACGAGGCATACCAAGACACTCGTAGAAATCTTCAGAAGATGCCAAAGTCTTCAGAGCCAAACCACAACTGGATTGTACCACTCGTGGGATCATGTTACGAGTCGTACCAGATGCCAACACTTAGCCAATTGTGCAGAAGCCAAGGAATGTACGAGATAATGCATGACTTGTACAATCCTATTACGAGTCGTATGATGAGTCATAGGATGTGTCAGTGCCAGATTTGGTTATTTCCCTGTTAACTTAGGAAAAGGATTTTATTATCTGTATAAATACTCTTCATGTTTCTTTTAGGTCATAGACGGTCAGAATTAGTTAGAGTTGATTGTTATCAAGTTTGTAAGTTGTTTCTGACAACATTGGAGAGCAATTCTTGAGAATCAAAACTTGGATTTCTCAATTGTTCTTGAGTTTGTTCATCATATTTTCTTGGAATATTCACAGCAGGTTTTCTTTCAATCATCGTTGCAAGTATTTAATTATGTATTTTTCTATGAATACTAATCATAATATTACAACCATGAGAGGCTAAAACCTCCACAACCAAGGTTGTGGGAACCATGGTGGATTAACGAACTAGGGTTACACAAAGTGATTCGAAACCTATGCTAAACGCTTGTATTGTATTCTCTTCATCTTTAATGTTTCTTAACGAAGCGCAACGTTATGAATTTCCCGAATTCTTTACTTGCTTGAACATATAGAGGTAGAGATTATGAAAAGAGAATTACAACAAAGCCTTGATTTTTATGATCAATTTATAACTTGAGCTGCGGTTGCAGGATTGTTAATTTGGAATAAATTGATAACAATTCAATTGAAATCTCTCATGCGACCTAACCCGATGATTGATTATAGTCATCCAATAGGGATGAACTAGTTGTTCGGATGAATCCTAGTTATCAGTTCTACAAGTAAGCATGGGGATTGATGACAAGTGTAACCCGACGTAGTTATGAAACCATGGGGAACACTTACCCTAGTTAATTGCAAATCTTTATTAACAACAGCTGATTTTTACTCTTGTTTTACAAATATTTTTCTATAAACCCCCCAATTTGGAGATAACAGACCAAAAAGTTTAAATACTGACATTAGTCTAGTTCTTACCATATTCCCTGTTCGTTCTATCCCAACCTCTTTTTTGAGTTCTTTATTGACAATGTCCGCTTCATACTATGTCATTTGTTGGTACAGTTAGATCATAAGGTATTATGGGCTCTGAAAAATCTGAACTTAGATTGGAATGAAGTAGCCAAGTTGAGAATCGACTAGCTCAATGAGTTAGATGAATTTTGGCTTCGATCTTATGAGAGTGCGGCCATTTATAAAAAAGAATGAATATCTATCATGATAGGAAGATTACAGAGAGGGAGTTCAATCCTAGTGATCTAGTCTTACTGTTGAATTCAAGGTTCCATTTGCATCCTGAAAAAATGAAATCTAGGTGGATGGGACCATATAGAGTGGTGAATGTGTCATCATCTGGTGAAATGGAGCTTGAAAATAAATATGGTAAAAGTTTAAAGGTGAATGGGCAAAGGATAAAGTTGTATCTGGGAGACATTGAGGAGATAAGAGGAATTGGGGCGGTGTACCTTGATGACGCCTGAAGAATCATGAAAGTTACATTGTGTCGCGGTGTTAAATCAAGTGCTGCATGGGAGGAAATCCATGGAAGGTAAATTCTGAGTAGCCACATGTATGACTCTTTCCCTCGTGTTATTATACTCTATGCTTTTGGGATGAAGCATGCTTTTCAAAAAGGGNCTATGCTTTTGGGATGAAGCATGCTTTTCAAAAAGGGAGGGGGTGTACTTGTATATTTTTGGGAATTTTATATTTGTCCGAGGATTTTTCTTGCGGTGTTTCTTTTCCCTCAGGCATGTTATCTAGTAGAAAAACTATGTTTAGGATGTTTTTGTTTAATTAGAAAGTAGCTTAGGATTACTCAGCCAATACAATGCACTAGATTTGAAGTTTTGAAAAACTGACCCTTTTTAAAATTTTTGATGGTTAGCTGTGTACATGTTGATTACAAAATATTAGTTCTGCGGATCTTTTTGTGTAATTTAGTGTATTAGCATGAGTATTTATAGTTGGCCATGTATGAACCAGACAGGTAGAATTAATGCAAAAAATGTACCATGAGCGACTGAGGATCAAATACCTAGTTCAATACTGTGTAGAGGATCTAGAACTTGCTCGGTTGGTCTTTATAAATGTTTTAGAATGTTTGGTTAGGAAAGAATCATAGGTCCTTTTTGTTTATCCCATTTTAGCTTAAATTTCCATACCAAAATGATATGATTCCCTTGATCCCGATTTTGAGCCTTAAATGGACAATTTTTCTTTGATTAATCGATTAACCTTATCATTTTTTACAATGAACCTGTTCTAGCCCTGATCCCTCCTTAGACATTGTGAACCTCAACCCAGGAAAAATGCATAAGTTTAGGTTGGCCAAAGTAGTCATGCATAGATTATGAGGAGGTGAAAAAGGAAAAGAAAAGAAAAAGGGGTTAAAAATGAGGTGTGGTGTCACAAGAAAGGAAGAAAAAAGAGCTAAAAAAGAAAAAAAATGAAAATAAAATTCATAAGAGAAAAATGAATGAAAAGTTGAAAATAAATCACACCTATACAATGCATAAAAATGGAGAAGAGGGAGGGAAAAAAGTTGAAAAAACGGAGAAGGGTGAAATAAGTAAAAAGTGGAGCCATATGTATGTAGCGCCAAGGAGGATTTAGTCACTAAAATCCCATATTTACCATACCTGGCCTGAAGCCTGTATTAAAAGCCTAATAAAGTCCTATAGTGATCCTAGCCTGACTTTCCAAAGAGCTAAAGTAGAGAAAATAAGGGCAAGCCTATGGCATTTGATGTGTAGTATATGGAACTTTCTGGTGAGAGTGAGAGTCTTACTTATTTAGTCCCAAGTTTCATATTTTTATATATCTGTGAGTTGGAGACTTCATTCGTTATGAGGGTACATAGGTTGTGTTTTAGTCTACTAGTCGTGTATGTGAAAAGCATTGGTAATAACTTGATTCTCTGCTAATAACTAGATGATATATCTTGATCCTTGTTTATCATGGTTTGTGGTCACTTGATGTGCATATGCTGATTTTGTTTACTTGAAGAAGGGTCAAAAGCTGTTTATGTTTCGTAGTGCAAATTTTGATCGGCGTTGGTTGTAGTATCCTAGGCTTATTTTCTAGTTAAGTGTGGTTTTTAGTTCTTGTTTTCCTTGCCTGAGGACATGCAAAAGTCTTAAGTTGAGGGTGTTGATGTGCTGTGAGTTCACCGCACTTTCGACGCTTAAAAGTAGAAAAATAGCATGGACTTTGTTTATACGTATATAAGGTGCTTTACTTTGTTTTTAGGGAAAATAGGTGTTGGAACAAAAATGTGCAAAAGTTGTAGAAAATCAGCCAGGTACTCATCTCAGTTCTAGCCATACCAAGATTGTACGAGTCGTACTGAGACTTGTGGAAATGCTCAGAATTACTGGAACCAGCCAAAGGCCAAGTCAACTCTCAGTACGAGTCGTAACTGGAGTCGTGGAATACTTCAGAGATATTTGCACAATAGAAGTCGCTTGATACAGGTAGTATGTTAAACCCCAGAAGCCCAAAGATCAAACCCCGAAGTTGAAACGGAGAAAAACATAAAATCTAACATCAGGCACAGAACGGGTCATGATGTAACCCGTGAAGACCAGCCACGAGTCGTGATGTGACTCATGGTGATGCCAAAGAGATGAATTTGATGTTTTGGAAATGAGATACCTACGGGCGTGACCACGAGTCGTGGCAGGCCCCACGACTCATTAGGTCAGTCATGGGTAGGACTGATTGAGGAAAGAGGAAAAGGATGGCAGTGGACTTAATAGAAGGACCCCACAGTCGTGGTCAGTCACCACAATTCGTGGGATGAGTCGTGACCAAGCAAGGTAAAATTTTATTGAGACTAAGGGAGTGAACATGAAGGGTAGTGACCACGAGTCATGGTCACCAGTAATGGATCGTTAAGTCACATGTGATGAGCACAGGAGACCTGACGGATGACTCTAGAGTCATGGCCCATGATGACGAGTCGTTAGGTCCCTCGTGGGGACCAACTGGCAGTTATTTACTGCGAATTTAGTAAGGGATTTTCCTTAATTCCTAAGATCATTAGGCCTAAACTACGTTGTTTTGAGTTATGAATGATGAATTTAAAAGGGGTTAACTTCATTTTAGGCCATTAACATTCATGCATGCGAAGGTAGAAGGCTAGAGAGGGTGATCAAGCTTAGTGTTCTTCAATTTCTCTTCAATTCCTATTGGTCATTTAAGGAAGTGTAAGAATCAGCTACCAACAGGTATGTAAGATTATGAATGGGTGTTTTCATTCACACCCAACCCCAATCTCTCCATAATTCATGAAATTCTATTGAATATTTTATGGGGTTTTATCCCAATTCTTATGATCCATCCATGGGTTAATTTCCTTCATGTATCAAGTTATATTCTATGAATCATGGGCAGATTTTACAACTATTTCACTTATGAAATATGGATTTAAATCTCTACAAAACTATGACCAATTATGCATGTTTTATGGAAGTTCAGGTTATGATTCTATTGACGTTGATGTTCATTAACCCATTATGATTTATGACTCATGATATGATTTCTCTCAAATGATCATCATGAATTTATGAATATCAAGTATATGCATGTTTTACAAGTATGCATGAACCTGATGATTTACTAATTATGTTTTTGGCCGACTCACGGGCCTTACCCTCATGGCTAGTTCACGTATTTACAAGCATGCTTATGATTATCATAATTTAACTAGCCCATGAATCTCGTACATTTTATACTATGAGCACTATATATGTTTTGGGAGTAGTATTTAACACTTAGTAGGTTCAGGGCCCAAGTTTTTCCCTGACTCTCAGAACTACGTGCCACCATAGGATATGATGGAACCTCCCTTGTGATTTTTTCCATTGCCCAAATGGGCCTTTTCAAGTATGATATCACGCCCTTCATGGTTCTACCCATGGAAAGGAACGAACACCCTCCCGACTAGGGATTTACAGGTCGGTCTCTATGTGTGCTCATATGGGGTATGTCGGTTATAAGAATCTCCCATTGTTCCACATGTTTTATGCATTTTAATGTTTATGTTAATTTGGATCGAGTTATGATTTATAAAGTTTCTCTTACGACTATGGTATTGAATGGATTACGAATAATTTTAAAACCTTGAGCCTTACGTTATCGTAGGATAGTTATGGTATGAGCATGTTGTCCCACTCTTATGATCTCTTATGAGCTTTTATGTATTTTTAAATGTCCATTTTTACTTATCTTGCATACTCGATACATTCCACGTACTGATTGCATACTCTATGTTGTATCATTTCATGATACATGACCCGACTCTCAGTATCAGCTCCGTTTGTAGCCAGTAATTAGAGTTAGCATCTTATATTGTTAGTGAGTCCTCACCTCCTAAGGTATATACTTATTCAGACTTCCTCTAAGTATTTTCAGCTTCAACTTTGTTGAGTTAGTTAGGGGTCTTGTCCCATCAACTCGTCATGTTTAAAGGCTTTTTAGACAAAGGATGTATTCAACTTCAGATTATGTATTATGTTGTTATGTTTAATTTAGACTTTCGCTAAGTTTTTCATGTTGATTCTTTAGTCTTATTGGATGAGTTAGATGTATGTTCATGACATGGGTCGACTCAGAGTCTCTCGGGGCTCCTTGTTCGATGTTGCGATCTTGGCCTCTGTTCGGGTCGTGACAAACTTGGCATCAGAGCCATAGATGTGAAGTGTTCTAGGATGTCCGAAAGCCACGTTAAGTAGAGTCTATTTCATGGGTGTGAAATGCACCACATTTAAGATGAAGAGGCTACGAGACGTTTAGGAAATGTTCTCTTCTTTCATGATCTATGTCGTGTGATGAAATATCTCCCTATCCTCCTAATTCGTGCTATTCGTGATTGTAGAATCATGGATCACTGAAGAATGAATGGTTGGAGGAATTTAAACGGAGATAGCCATGAGGATAGCAGCGGTAACGGGAACTAGGAAGCCCTACCAGTTTAGGAGCAGTAGGCACCGGAGCCAGTTGCCGATGCTGAGTTTTGGGCAGCTATTCAGATGCTCATGCAAGCCTTGACCGCTCAGGTCAATCAATAGGCGATTGTACATGTTCCGCAAAATGCCAATGCAACGGCAGCCGGAGTCAGGGATTTCCTGAGGATGAACTCGTCGTAGTTCCTTGGGTCAAAAGTAGATGAGGACCCGCATGAATTCATCAATGAGATTCTGAAGATCACCCAGGTTATGGGGTTGACAAATGGGGAGTGCATTGATTTGGCCTCTTATTAGTTGAAAGGGGTGGTGCATATTTGGTTTAAACAATGGAGAGATAGTAGGGCAGTAGGAGCAGTCTCTATAGGTTGGGAAGAGTTTCATGCAGCCTTTTTTGATTGGGTTCTTCCCTTGAGAGATGAGAGAATTGAAGGCGGACGAGTTTGTAAATCTGAAGTAGAGTAATATGTCGGTTCAGGAGTACGCTCTAGAGTTCACCCATTTATCCAAGTATGCACCAGAGTTAGTGGAAAACCATATGGCTCAGGTGAGCCGATTTGTGCATGGAGTGGAGGACTACTTGGATAAGGACTGTAGGATTGCGATGCTGCATCAAGACATAGATTTTCCCTCCATAGTGTTGCATGCCCAGCGGATGGAGGAAGTATATCGAAGGCAGAGAGAGGATAAGAGGTCCAGGACAAACAATTATGGGATTTCTAAGCCTAGATCGGGGGGCGAACCGTGCCAGCAGTCTCATCATAGGTCTTTTCCCCCAGCATCATCATCAGCTAATACACCATCTAGATCACGAGGGGATCGGAGAAGCAGGGCTTCAAATTCGAGGGGCCGGGGTAGCATGCAGATAGAGCGCACTTTCCTAGCTTGTGCAAGGTATGGCAGGAATCATCCAGGGAGGTATATAGTTGGCTTAGACGCTTGTTTTGGATGTGGCAAACCTGGACGCAGACTAAGGAATTTTCTTTCGGCTAGATTAGTAGGCGGAGAAGCCCGTATGCCATCTGCTAGTTTAGCCTCTCTAGCAGCACGTCCCTCCCAGCAGGGCGCCTTGACTATTTCAGCTACCGATCAGCTCCAGAAAAGGTTCTATGCCCTTGCGACCCGTTAGGAGCAGGAGATTTCACTGGATGTGGTAACTAGTATGTTACGAGTGTTTCACCTTGATGCTTATGCTTTGTTAGATCCAGGGTTACCTTGTCTTTTGTGACACCTTATATTGCTAGTAGCTTTGGAGTCAGTCCTGAAACTCTAAAGGTTTTATGTACCATCTAGTTAGGGTTAAGGATGTTGAGTTTGAGACCCCGACTATCTAGTCAGTTTCGGTTGTGTGTGAGTACCCAAAAGTATTCCTTGATGATTTTACCGGGTGTTCCTCTCGAGAGGAAAATTGAATTTGGTATTGACCTTCTTCCCGACGCGCAACCTATATCTATTCCTCCCTACATAATGGCTCCAGCCGAGCTAAAGAAGTTGAAAGAGCAGTTGAAGGACCTGTTAGATAAGGGTTTCATTAGACTGAGCAAGTCTCCATGGGGTGCACCAGTTTTTTTTGTCTGAAAGAAAGATGGTTCTCTCAGTATGTATATTAATTATCGGCAATTGAACAAAGTAACCTTCAAGAACAGGTATTACCCAAGATTGATGATTTATGTGACCAGCTTCAAGGTGCCAAGTGTTTCTCAAAGATAGATCTCAAATCCGGGTATCATCATCTTAGAGTCTGGGAGAGTTACATCCCGAAGACAGCCTTCAAGACGCGGTATAGTCATTATGAGTTTGTAGTTATGTCTTTTGGACTAACGAATGCTCCTGCAGCTTTTATGGACTTGATGAACATGGTGTTCAAGCCATACTTGGATATGTTCGTGATTGCGTTTATTGATGACATTCTGATATACTCTCGGAGCGAGGAGGAGCATGCCACTCATTTGAGAGTGGTGCTACAAACTCTCAAGGATCGCCAATTATATGCCAAATTAAGCAAGTGCGAGTTTTGGTTGAACTCAGTGGCATTTTTGGGCAATGTGGTATCAAGTGAGGGCATACAGGTGGATTCCCAAAAAATAGAAGCGGTGAAGAATTGGCCTAGACTGGTGAATCCTTTCGATATTCGGAGCTTTTTGGGTCTAGCGGGCTGCTATTAGAGATTTGTTGAAGGTTTCTCATCGATTGCAGCACCTTTGACCAAATTGACCTAGAAGAAGGTGAAATTTCAATGGTCGGAGGCGTGTGAGAAGAGCTTCAAAGAGATGAAGACCCGACTTACTTCGGCACCAGTGTTAACTCTACTGGAGGGTACTGATGGGTTTGTGGTGTATTGGATGCTTCAAGGATCGAACTTGGATTTGTGTTGACGTAGCGCGGGAAACTTATAGCATATGCCTCTAGACAGCTGAAAGTTCAAGAGAAAAATTACCTGAGCTATGATCTTGAATTGGCCATAGTGGTATTCGCCTTGAAGATATGGTGGCATTACTTGTATGGGGTCCACAAAGATGTGTTTACGGACCATAAGAGTTTACAATATGTGTTTACACAGAAGGATCTCAATCGTTGACAAAGAAGGTGCTTGCAACTACTCAAGGACTACGATATGAGTGTCCTTTACCATCCGAGTAAAGCCAATGTAGTAGCAGACGCACTTAGTAGACTCTCTATGGAGAGTGTGTCCCATGTAGATGAGGGAAAGAAGGAGCTGGTAAAGGATGTGCATCGACTCACAAGGTTGGGAGTTAGGATGGTTGACTCGACCGATGTCAGCATTATTGTTCAAAATGGATCAGAATTGTCCTTGGTGACTAATGTAAAAGCTAGGCAAGAGGAGGACCTGATTTTTGTAAGGTTAAAGGAAGCTGTTAAAAATCATAAGGTGGAGGTCTTTTCCTAAGGGGGAGATGGTGTTCTTCGGTACTAGGGTCGCCTATGTATTTCGGATGTTGATTATTTGAGGAGATGGATGTTGCACAAGGCTCATGGATCCAGGTATTCTATCCATCCCGGTGCCTCCAAGATGTACTGTGACTTATGGGAAGTCTATTGGTGTAATGGAATGAAGAAGGACATCGCAAAATTCGTAGCTAAGTGCCCAAACTGCCAGCAAGTAAAGGTCGAACACCACAGACTGGGAGGTGTTCTTCAGGATATCAGCCTTCCTACTTGGAAGTGGGAAGAAATTAATATGGACTTCATCACAGGTTTACCTCGTGATTGTCAACAATATGACTCCATTTGGGTTATGGTAGATAGGTTGACCAAGGCTGCCCACTTTCTACTGGTCAAAACCATGGATTCGGCAGAGGATTATGCCAAACTATATATCCAGGAGCTTGTTCGATTGCCTGGAGTGCCCTTATCCATCATTTCAGACAGAGGTACCCAATTTACCTCTCAATTTTGGAATTCGTTTCAAAAAGGACTAGGTACTCAGGTTAAGCTCAGCACAACATTTCACCCACAAACGGATTGTCAAGAGGAGCGGACAATCCATACTCTCAAGTACATGTTGAGAGCATGTGTGATTGACTTCAAAGGTAGCTGGGATGAGCACTTGCCTCTTATCGAGTTTGCATACAATAACAGCTATCATTCCATCATCCACATGGCCCCAATTGAGGCTCTCTATGGGTAGAGATGTAGATCACTCATTGGTTGGTTTGATGTTGGTGAAGCAGCGATGGTAGGACTAGATTCAGTTCATGAGGCTATGAAGAAGGTCCAATTGATAAGGGACAGGCTGGAAACCACTCAGAGTCACCAAAAGTCCTATGTCGACACGAGAAGGAGAGAATTGGAATTTGAAGTTGATGATTTGGTATTTTTGAAGGTGTCTCCTATGAACAAAGTGATGAGGTTAGGAAGGAAGGGGAATCTTAGTCCCCGCTATGTCAGCTCGTACCGGATTGTGATACGTCTTTGCAAGGTAGCATAAGAATTGGAGTTTCCCTCAGAATTAGCTTCTGTGCATCTTATATTCCATGTATCGCTCTTAAAGAAGTGTTTGGGTCCATCTTTAGTCATCCCGGTGGACTGTGTTAGTGTGAATGACAGCCTTAGTTATGAGGAGGTTCCAGTGGAAATACTAGATCGTCAAGTTCGAAGGCTAAGGAACAAGGAAGTAACTTCAATTAAAGTGTTATGGAGGAATCAACATGTTGAGGGAGCTACGTGGGAAGCCGAAGCGGATATGATGGCTAGATACCCACATTTATTCCCTACTGGCTCAGTTCCAGTGTAATACACCGAAAGTGCGTAAGAATGGACCCGGAAGTTTAAAAGTTGAAAACTGCAGAAATTGGGAAAAGTTGCACAGGATGGGCGACCTAACGACTCGTGGTAGCAATCCACGGGTCGTTGTATGCAGTCATTGGTTGGGGAAGGATGTGTGGCAGTGGAGACAATGGATGACACAATGACTCGTTATTGAGAACAATGAGTCGTTGTCAGCAGGCGTTGGAAGAGGTGGGGTTCAGCAGGTGGCATACAACAGGCCTTCCAACGACTCATTGTGGGTTGTAACGAGTCGTTGTTACCGGTCGTTGTTTGGTGCAAGAATTTCCAGTGTTGATGACGGATCAAGACCAAAAGTTGTGGTGAGGCTCGTGATATGAAGGTTCAACTTTGTGATGAGCAAACAACGGGCGAAGTAACGGATCGTTGTTCCATAGGACGAGTCATCCTCTCCGTCCGTTGGTCAGTTCCGAAAGTAAGCTACAGTAGTGCAAACCACGAGCGATAGAACGGGTCGTGATTAGCTCTAACGACCTATTGGTTCCATCTGTTAGTTCAACCCGACCAGTTTTCAGGGCAGATTCATTAAAGGCATTTTCAAATTTTCCACTCTATGAGACCCTAAAATACGTCGTTTTATCTTATGAAAGGTGGGTTTTTAGGGGGATAATTTATTCTATGTCCCCATTCATGCATGCAAGAACATAGAGAGGTAATCTAAGGTGATTCAAGGCTCTTCTCTTTAATCCTTCCAATTTCCTTCTTGGGCAATCAAGGGAAGTTAAGAACTAGTTATTCTCAGGTATGTAAGGCTATCAATGGGTGATTTATTCCACACCCATGCCCATCCTCTATGATTTTTACAAAAAATTTATAAAAAAAAATCATGGGGTTTCGAAGATGATTTTTCTATAAAAGTCTAATGATTTGATAATGGGTTTTGTGATTTTAGAATCTCATCATAATCTATGGGTTTTGGATTAGTTTTCATTATTTAAACCATTTATATTTTTATTGATTTTGATTTTTATGAAATTAAGCATAATAATGCATGACTCATGATGAATCGATTTATGATCTTCTCTTCAAATGATGATATTTACCAACCCAACATGCTTAATACTTGAATTATGGATTTATGCTATTACCCATCATGATTTACAAATATGTATGAACTTTTGAATCATGAATCATGTTTTGGTAGACTCACGGGCTTTATGTCATGGCTAGTTCACGTATGTACAAGAATGTTTATGATTATCATGATTTAACTAGCCCATGAATTCATGTATATTATAGTATGAGCACTATATATTTTTTGGGAGTAGTATCGAACACCGAGTAGGTTTGGGGCCTAGGTTCTGCCCCAGACCTCATAAACTACGTGCCATTGTAGGTATGTTGGGACCTCCTATCGGACTGTCCCCAGCTCAAATGTCCATTTTCATGGTGATATCACACTTTCATGGTTCTATCCTTGGCAAGGTACGAACACCCTCATGACTAGGGTTACAAGTCGGGCTTCATGTGTGCTCATATGGGGTATGTTAGTTAAGAGAATCTCCAGTGTTCCTTATGATTTATGCAAGTTATGATTATGTACTTTGGCTCAAGTCATTTTAAGTAAAGCTCTCTCCTTATGATTATGATTATATTTACATTATGACTGTTTTAAAAACTTTGGGCCTTATGACATGTTGTGATGATCAATGATACGAGCATGATATCTTACTCTTGCTATCATTTACGAGTTTTGTATATTTTAAATGTCCATTTGACTTACCTTGCATACTTAGTACATTCCATGTACTGACCGCATACTTTCTATGTTGTATCGTTTCATGATAAAGGACCCGACTCTCAGGCTCACCCTCCTCAGTAGCTCTTCCGAGTTCGCCATCAGCTTATTTGGTGAGTCCTCATATTCTGAGGGCCATATGTTCAGACTCTATTGTTTCTCTTTCAGTTTCAGTATCATAGGGTTAGTTGGGGTGTTGTCCCATCTACCCGTCTTTCATGATTAGAGGCTTTCCAGACAATAAGTTGTATTCAGACGTCGTGTATGGATCATGTATTGTCTTTTCTTTGTTATTATGACATGTTTACGTTTTATCATGTTAAGTCTTCCGCTAATGTGAATGAATTAGATGTATGCTTATGCCATGAGTCGACTTGGGGTCTTTCGGGGCTCTTTGTCCCGTGTGTACAACTCGGGTGTACGTGCGGGTCATGACATTCCATCTTGAGGTATCCATTTTCCCTAAAACCCTATTTAGTTTTCATGTTTAGTTCATGTGCCAAAGTTTCTTTTATGTATATGGATGTGTGTATAATTCATGAATTCAGTTCAGCTATATAGTTTGAATCGGAGGTAGTCATTCCGTCAGTTTTCGACTTAAATGATTAGTATTTGAATATAACAATTGCATTTCTCTACTTTTGTGTGTTTTCCAACATTCTAGGATGAATGTTCCCAAGGGGTCGTGAGGTGACCTATGAAGAAACCCCGGAAGCCCAAAGATTAGACCCAGGAGTTGAAATGGAGAAAAACATAAAATCTGGCATCAGGCATAGAACGGGTCATGAGGTGACCTATGAAGAGCGGCCATGAGTCGTAATGTGACTCTTGGTGTGGCCCAAGAGATGAATTTGAAGTTTGGGAAATGAGATCCCCACGGGCGTGACCTCCAGTCGTGGTCAGGCCCCACGACTTGTTAGGTTAGTCATGGGGAGTGGTGATTGAGAAAAGAGGAAAGGATGGAAGTGGACCTAATGGAAGGACCCCACGAGTCGTGGTCAATCCCCATGATTTTTGGGATGAATCGTGACCAAGCAGGGTAAAATTTAATTGAGACAAAGGAAGTGTACATGACGGGTGGTGACCATGAGTCGTGGTCACCAATAACAGATCGTTAAGTCACTCGTGATGAGCCCAGGAAACCTAACAAGCAGTGTACCTGACGGACTACTCCATAAGTCATGGCCCATGATGACGAGTCATTAGGTCCCTTGTATGGACCAACTGACAGTTATTTTCTTCGAATTTAGTAAGAGCTTTTTCATAATTCCTAAGATCATAAGGCCTAAACTACGTCATTTTGAGTTATGAATGATGACTTTTAAAGGGGTTAAGTTTATTTTAGGCTATTTACATTCATGCATGCAAAGGTAGAAGGCTAGAGAGGGTGATCAAGCTTAGTATTCTTCGATTTCTCTTTAATTCCTATTGGGCATTTAAGGAAGTGTAAGAATCAGCTACCAACATGTATGTAAGGTTATGAATGGGTGTTTTCGTTTACACCCATGCTCAATCTCTCCCTAATTCATGAAATTCTATTTAATATTTTATGGGGTTTTATCCCAATTCTTATGATCCATCCATGGGTTAATTTCCTTCATGTATTAAGTTATATCCTATGAATCATGGTCAGGTTTTACAACTATCTCACTTATAAATTACAGATTTAAATCTCTACAAAACTATGCCCAATTATGCATGTTTTATGGAAGTTCAAGTTATGATTCTACTTTGATGTTGATGTTCATTAACCCATTACGATT
>JACEIK010006660.1:28974-50476 GCA_018107945.1 Datura stramonium | reverse complement strand
CCAATGCACCAACCTGAATACAAAATTCTCTAATATTTGGAGGCTGGCGCGCCATGCCAGCTATCTCACTAGGCCACATTTTCCAAATTCTTCTTTCTTTGCACCTTGGGCCATTTTTGAGACCTTTTACATTGATTACCTACTAAAATCATCTAAAACCACTTGTTAGCTCATTTAACACACATAATCATGAATTTGCATTTCATAAGGAGAATGATCTCAACAAAAGTTAAAAGATGGGCAAAACTATGGAAAATGGGCATAAGAATATGTCCAACATCACCACCCCACACTTAAATCATTTTTCTTCCTTGAACAATCTTTACTTATATGCATAAACATCTTTTCTCACCACTTGTCACCTCTATCAATATCACTCAAGCCGCTAGAACAGAGCATATGAATAAGTGGTTCATCAATTCATAACCAATCCATAACACATGCACATAGAAGATCTTTACATTCAAAATTACATACTCTCTATAACTGACTCATCTTTTTCAAAGCAGGGCTAACATGATTAAGTATGAAACATGCAACACACAGTACACCGACTTGGACCATTTTATGTCCTCAAATATTTAGTGATGTTCCTTCCATCATATTATCAATTCAAAACTTGGAACATAATAAGCAAGACAAGCTCACTCTCACAAATGATGTATCATATACATACAACATACCATAAGCTTGCCTCTCATGTACAGTCAGAATAATTAATCACTTCAAAGAGAGTAACATCATAAGTACTTTTCTGGTTGTAATTTCGACTAAGGGATAGGTAGGAATGATTTTCTTTCAGAGTGGCTACCATCCCTAAGAACTTTAAGACATTCGTTTATCTTTCTTATCCACCTCGTTTTCTTCTCAATGCTCACCCTTTCCTTCACTAATCCTTTTTTTCTTTTATCATGCCCCTCTTTATACTATTTGACTGCTAGTTTCTGCTTATAAGTTCAACAAGAATAATCAACCATTAAAACTCTTTCATTTATGTTCTAGCAACAAGTAATCATGTTAGTTTTGTGTGGGCACCCTCTTTCTATTATCTCCTCTTGCCATCCACATTTTTCTTTCCTTTCCTTTAACTTTTTCTACCTTGGTGGAACTTTTCATTCCTAAATCTCAAAATGAATCAGTCGATCTTTGGATAAAATTTTTTGGAGGTCTCACAACAAAGGGAATAGGCTTCTTTTGAGGGTAAGAAGAAAATTAAGGCTTATGGATTAACGGGGGTTAACAAAGGATAACGTTAAGGAAGGTACAACAACAATGGACAAAATGGTTTTTTTAAAACAATGCCTCAATGACATCTTACCTATTTGGAAACTAGCTATCGTATACACACTTAGGCAAGTTCTAGATGTTGTATTATGTACAGAACACAATAATTCAAGATCACCTCTCATGGAATCATGATCTTAATCTGTTTTCTATGGCCACATAACCACACAATCAAATTGAGTGAATCTTTCATTATTAAGCCTTAAGAACTTTTTTTCTTGAGTCAAGTTACAGAACGTATATGTCTCTCATGAAATTTTCACTTTTTATGCATTCACAATGACCACTTCATCGCTTCTAACTTAGCTTCCAAGTGGAATACAAGAGCACACAAGTTGTGGTTTTAGACTTCATCCTAAAAAATGAAAAAAATGTGACTAATTTTCCCTTAAGATTGTCGTCATCCATCCATCATCAAGAAGGGTCACAACCTCTATGACGAACATAAAATTTTTTTACTACACAATCAACAAAACAAGAATAACTAGATACGAATAATCACATCACACAACATCAGTGTTCACTGCCATCCACGCATTACTAGTTATTATAGACCCAATTTAATCAGTCATAAAAAAAGCTACTACCACAAAGGATTGGAAACAATTGCTACTACCCATTATAAATTTATCAAAGATAGAATAACAGTAAATCCATTTCTTTCACCCACACTTAAACAGTGCACTGCCCCTAGTGCACAAACAACTCATATCAAGTAGAGAGAGAAAAAGAACTTCTTTGTACCTCTAAGAAAAGTCCTCGTTATCAAGATTATACTCCTGATCATCATCATCATCCTTTGTGTGTGTATCATAAACCTGCATGGCTCTTGTGGTGGCATCATCCTCATCATCAACAGCATCAGTCAACACTGTAGGCTCATTGTCATCCAAAGGCTCCTCAAATGTCGGCCCCACTTTTCCCATCATCATTGCACTTTCTATGAGTTGGTATCACTCCTCTAATGATGCCACCTCTTCAGAAGTTGTGGGCCTACCTTCAATCTTCAACTAGAGCTCAAAATCCCAAACTTGTGACCTCTTCAACTTTCATTCCAAGTATTGCACTCAGTTAGAGTTAGGAATGGTGTCAATGAGTTGGTTGGCTCCTTGACATTTGTGACATCAATTATTTTACCTACCAAGTGCCCTACTAGGGGTAGATGAAGGTCTGCCTCCTCTTTTTCAATGCCAACCTCCCACAAGAACTGAGTTAGAAGTTTGCCATAACAGTACTTCCATCGGTAATTATCTCTAGATTTCCTTATGTCGTTCCTTAGCAACGCGCCAAAGTTAATTGAAAGCCCTTTCATCATTATATACACTGATATCACTCTCTTTCGAGTGATCTTCATGGTGTATGTCCTTGAGAAGTACCGTGTACACAAACTTGACCCAAACTCTGGCTTCCTTTGTCATGTAAGTGAGTAAGAGTGTTGAATCAGTGCCATTTTCACCTCTTGTCCACCGAGCAGCTGAATGCTCTCCACACATAAGTATGACAGATATCACGGTACGGGGGCTTCTCAAGAATCATGAAGTACATCTCTGGGTCCACCACTGTCGTGCTTAGGATTACATTGAAAGACCTAGTAGTGAATAAGACCACTTCTCCCCGCACCTTAATCTTTGTGCTCTCTTATACGAGGTGTTCCAATTTGCATAAAATTCCCTCACCAAAGTGAGGTTGCACTCCTCTTGCTTAGAAAAGGAATATCCAAGTCCCAACTCTCGGATGTTGTCCCAAATTGTAGGGAACTCAAGTCCCAGGCAACCCTCATCAATCCAATTTTCCGTAGCATACTTTTCTTCCTTATTGAAATTAAACCTAATTGGAGCATACTTTTCTTCCTTCTGGGCATTAACCCACTTAATCCAATGCTCCTCCAAGCCCTTGGCTCTAATCCTCCCAGCAGGGGTTGCCTTTTGAGCTGATAAGCTTGATTCAACTCCCTTGTTGAGCCTCTTGAGCTCCTTGCTAGCAACTGCTACTTCTTTTCCTTTATCTGCTCGTGATTCCATAGTACCTTTCAAATACATGATTAGCCATGAATAAGGGCCCATGAATTGGCCAAGAGTCATAAATCCATATATCATGAAAACCATGCATACTTGTAAAACAGTTATGTACTCGATATTTATAAATCCATGAAGAGTATTTGAAGAAAAATCATAATATGAATCATAAATCATAATTTAGACTTAGTAAGATTAAAATCATAACTTGAACTTTCATGAAATCTTATGTAATTGGGCATAATTTAATCAAAATTTGAAATTATAAAGTAATAACCAAAATAGCTACAAAATATTCCCATAGATCATAAAATATGATTTGATATATGAAGGGAATTGTCCCATAGATAGATCATAGAAAATTTCACAAAATTAGGGATAAATCCTAATAGATCATGAACTTAAATCTAGAATTGAAATCCATGGAATTGAGAAGAATTTTGAGCATGAGAGTGAAAGGAACTCTCACTCATAGGCTTACAAACTTGGATAAACCTGATTTACTCTCCTCTTGAAAGCCCAAAAGAAATTGGAGAGAAATTAGGGAATTCTTCAAGCTTGATCTCCAAGGAAGAACTCTAATTTGCATGCATAGAATGGTAAGTCCTAGGATAGGTTTAACACTACTAAAACCTTGCTAACTAATCTTAAAAAGACATAGTTTTGGACCTTAGAGCCTAGGAATTATGAAAATACCCTTAATGAAAAGTCTAGAATTTCTACACTGCCAGTGACAATGAGTGATACCAAGGGTCGCCCTCTGATACCACGACTCGTGGTGTCCATCCATTACTTCCTCCATCATTTCTTAACTTCTCAGATCCTGCTACCACGATTCAACAGGATTAGTCGTTACATCAAACAACCATCCGCTACAGCCTTTCATTGGTGCCTCTAATGGAACCTGTATCTGGACTTCCCACGAGTCACACCACGACTCGTACCTTCATCCAAAGAGTTGTGGATTCCATCCGTTACCTCCACTGGTGATTTTTCCTACTCCTTCCCACAGGTAATTACCACGAGCCGTTGTTCCTCACAATGATTCGAACTACGACTCGTACCATCCATCCCAAGTACCCTGGTGACGAGCAATGACCCCAACCTATGACTCTTTACATCTTCCTACAGGTCGTATCATGAAGCAGTTACCTCTGAGTCTACTTCTACAAGACCTGACCATGAGTGTCTCCCACGGGTAGTTAGACCCTCCAATGACTCGTACCCACAAGTGTTCCTGAGTAAAATCTCAAATTTTTCTTCTGCTTCTCATTTAAAATCTCTGAGTCTAGTCTTAGGCACTTCTGAGGTATTACAATATATCCCCTTGGGAACATTCATCCTTGAATGTGAATGAACATACGAGAATTTGAGGAAATAGTACTGACATCTAAAAAATGAACATCCAAAGATGAAAACTAATGGAGTGATTGACTCCGAAATGGAATACATGACCGAACTGAATTCATGAATTACACATACATGCATCGATATGAAAGAAACTAGAACACATAAACCAAACATGAAAATGAATAGAACACTAAGGAGGAAACTGATACCTCAAGCTGAAACTGATCTAGAAGGGAATAGATGCGGGTATTTAGCCATCATATCTATTTTGTCTTACCATGTAGCTTCCTCAATATGCTGATTCCACCAGAAAACCTTTACTGAAGCTACTTCCTTATTTCTTAGCTTCCGAACTTGATGATAAAGTATTTCTACCAGAACCTCTTCATAGCTGAGGCTATCCTTCACTATAACGTTCTCCACTGGGACAACTAAAGTTGGATCACCCATGCACTACTTTAAAAGCAACACATGAAACATCGGATGCACTGAAGCCGATTCTGAGGCAACTCCAACTCATATGCTACCTTTCCAACTCGTCTCACAACCCGGTACAGGCCAACCTAATGGGGACTGAGTTTCCCTTTCTTTCTGAATCGTATCGCTTCATTCATGGGAGATAACTTCAGAATCACCCAATCATCAACTTCAAACTCAAGTTATTCTTCTTCACATATGCATAGGACTTTTGAAGACTCTGGACTATATTCAACCTTTCCCTTATAAGATGAACCTTCACCATAGCCTCATGTACTAAATCTGGTCCTACCAACGCAGCTTCGCCGACTTCGAACCAACCAGCATGTGATCTACATCTCTGCCCATAATGAGCCTCAAATGTAGCCATCTGAATACTGGAATGGTAGTTGTTGTTATATGAAAATTAAATGAGAGGAAAATGATCATCCCAACTACCCTTGAAATCAATCACACATGCCCTTAACATATCCTCAAGAGTCTGAATGGTCCGTTCAGCCTGACCATCTATTTGTGGGTGAAATGTTGTGCTAAGATTGACCTGAGTATCAAGTACTTTCTGAAACAATCTCCAAAACTGGGAGGTAAACTGAGTACCTCTATCTGATACGATGGACAAGGGCACCCCATGTAGCCAAACTAACTCCCGAATATAGAATTTAGCATAATCCTCCACTGAATTGGTAGTTTTGACATGTAGACAATGAGTTGCTTTAGTCAACCTGTCTACAACAACCCAAATAGAGTCATACTGTCGACGAGTAGGAGGCAACCCTATAATGAAGTCCATATTGATTTTCTCCCACTTCCAAGTAGGGTACTAATGTCTTACACCTCCAGGTCTTTGCTGCTTAGCTTTCATCTGCTGACAATTCAGACACTTAGACACAAACTCTGGTATATCCTTCTTCATGCCATTCCACCAATAAACTTCCCGTAGGGCACGGTACATCTTAGCGGCACCTGGATGTATAAAATATCTGGAGCCATGAGCCACATGAACCATCCTCTCCCTCTAGTCATCAAATCCCAATACACACAAATGACCCTGATATCGTAGTACACCATCTCCCCTTTGGGAGAAGACCTCCACCTTCTCATTCTGAAATGCTTCCTTCCACTTGACCAAACTAGGATCCTCATCTTGTCTATCTTTGACCTTGGTCACCAAGGAAGATTCTGATCCATTTGAACAATGACACCACCATCCGTCAAGTCAACATGATGAAATCCTAGTAGTGCAAGGAGATGCAAATCCTTTACTAACTCTTTCCTCTCCTCATCTACATGGGACACACTCTCTGTAAAAGCCTGCTAAGAAAATTTACCACCACATTAGCCTTTCTCGAATGATAAAGGACACTCTATCATAATCTTTAAGAAGCTCCAACCACCGTCATGACGCAGATTAGATCCTTCTAGCTAAACACATACTGTAGGATTTTGTGGTCCCAAAACACATCTACATGGACCCCGTACAGATAGTGCCTACAAATCTTCAAGGAAAATACTACCGCTGCCAACTCGAGGTCATGAGTCGGATAGTTCTTTTAATGCGCTTTAAGTTGTTTAGAAGTATAAGTTATAACCTTACCTAGCTGCAATAATACACAACCAAGGCCAATCCTTCAGGTGTAAAACTATACACAAATCAATCGGTACCCTCAGGTAAGTCAACACTGGTGCTGAGGAGAGTCGAGCATTCAACTATTAGAAGCTCTTCTCACAGGCCTCCGACCATTGAAACTTCACTTTCTTCTGGGTCAACTTAGTAAACGGTGCTGCAATGGATGAAAACCCTTCCACAAACCTCCAATAGTAACCAACTAAGCCCAAGTAACTCCTGATATTCGAAGGACTCACTGGTCTAGGCCAATTATTTACAGCTTCTCTCTTTAGAGAGTCCTCTTGTACACCCTCACTTGACACCATATTACCTAAAAATGCTACCGAGTTTAACCAAAACTCGCACTTGTTGAATTTAGCATACAACTGGCGATCCTAAAGAGTCTGTAGTAGCACCCTCAACTGAGTTGCATGCTCCTCTACGATCCGAGAGTATATGAGAGTGTCATCTATGAACACGATCATGAACATATCCAGATATGGCTTGAACACCTTGTTCATCAAATCCATAATAGCTGAAGGAGCAATTTTTAGTCCAAAAGATATAACTACAAACTCATAGTGACCCTACCGAGTCCTAAAGGTTGTCTTCAAAATGTCACTTTCCGGAACACTAAGCTGATGATATCCAGATGTGAGGTCTATCAAACACTTGGCACCCTGAAGTCTAGAAAACAAATTATCAATCCTGGGGAGGGGATACCTGTTCTTGATTGTCACCTTGTTTAATTGCCGAGAGTCAATGCACATCCGAAGGGAACCATCTTTCTTCTGGACAAAGAGAACTGGTGCACCACATAGGGAATTTCTTGGACTGATGAAATCCTTGTGTAAAAAGATCCTTCATCTGCTCCTTCAACTCCTTAAGCTCAGCTGGAGCTATTCTGTAAGGAGGAATAGATATAGGTTGCGTATCGGGAAGAAGGTAATTAAAAAATTGATCTCCCGCTTGGGAGAAATTCCCAAAAAATCTTCTAGAAACACTTACGGATATTCACACTATGGGAACTAATTGGAGAGTCAGTGTCTCAGATGTAGCATCCTTAACCCTAACTAGATGGTACACGAAACCCTTAGAGATCATCTTTCTGGCCTTAAGGTAGGAAATGAAGCAACCTACAAGCACAGCTGAACTACCCTTCCATTCTAGGACTTGGTCACCTAGAAATTGGAACTCTATCGCATGGGTTCTACAATTTACTGAGGCATAACATGCATGTAACCACTCCATGCCAAAGATAACATCAAAATATGTCATGGCTAGCTCTATTAAATCTGCTGAGGTGACTTTCTGAAGGACAGTGACAGGGCAATTTCTATATACCTATCTAGCTATAACTGAATCATCAACTAGAGTAGAGACTGCGAATGGTTTTGATAGGATTTCTGGATAGACTTTGAAACTACTAGAAACATAGGGCATCATAAAAGATAAAGTATCCCCTGCATCTAACACTGCATATACATCAAGGTGGAATACTCCTAACATACCGGTGACCATATCTGGTGAAGTCTCCTGCTCATGTCGAGCTGCTAGGGCATAAAACCTATTTTGGTGTTGGCCACCACCTACACTGGTGGATGCACCTTGTTGAGCTGGGCGTTCTGATGTTGCTGCTGAGCCGGTAGCCTGAGCACACCTCTACCATCACCTTATCTAGAGAAAGGACACTCACGGCTCCTATGCCCGGGTCTACCACACCAAAACCAGATATCTGACCAAAAAAAGCACTACCCTATGTGTTTTTCCCACATATTCCACAGACCAGAAAGGTAAGCTCTGCCAACATGCTCCTCTGTCCCTTCAAACCTGATGCTCCGCTCCTCTGATCACCTCAGGGTATAGATGTAGTACTGGCCTATGATGGAACTGGAGCTAATGACCTATGATGAGACTGCTGGCGATGTCTCCCTCCTAATCTCTACTAGGAGAACCTATAATTGTCTGTCCTAGCCCTCTTAGCCTTCTTCTCTCTTAGATGCACCACCTCCATCTACTGGGCGTATAAAACTAATTGAGGAAAGTCAATGACCTGATGAAGCATAGTAGTTCTACAATCCTTGACCAGGTAGTTCGCTACGCGGTGCACTAACCGGCTCACTCGAGCTCTCTGATCAGCCACCATCTCTGGCGCATACTTGGACAAACGGGTAAACTCTAAAGCAAACTCCTGGACTATCATATAATTCTGCTTCGGATTCACAAACTTAGCTGCTTTGATTTCCCTTATCTCTTGCAGTATGGAACTCATCCCAACTAGTGAGACCCGTTCGAATTGCCCTACCATCCTTATGTTTGAACCAGATATGCGCAACCCCTTTAAATTGATACGAGGCTAGATCTGCGCACTCCTCCCCCCTCAACCAATGATTTGGGTGATCTTCAGAATTTCATCAATAAACTCATGCAGATCCTCGTCCACCTTCGATCCGACAAACTCTAGAGGGTCTATCATAAGAAAATCTATGACTCTTGCCCCTACCGCATTCCCATTCTGGGGGACATGCGCTACTACCTGCTGATTGAATTGGGTGGTCAAAGCCTTAGCTAGCATATGAATGGCTGCCCTAAACTCTGCATGGGCAACCTGCTCGGGCACATAATCCTTGGGGGGCTGGTGGGGCCTGCTAGTGCCCATCCCTATTGCCATTCTCATGGACATTTTCATCTTCGTTCCTTCTTTCGTTAACTCAGTGAGGAGGCATGATTCTGAAAAAGCGTATAGGACGAGTTAGAAGGATAGAGAGACATTTCATCACATGACATAGATAATGAACGAAGGGAAGTTTCCTGAACATTTCGTATCCTCTTTGTTATAAGTGTAGTGCGCTTCACACCCATGAAAAAGACACTACCTAACGTGGCCTTAAGACACCCTAGGACACTTCAAAACCTAATACTCTGATACCATGTTTGTCATGACCCGAGCATAGATCAGGATCGAGACACGGGACAAAGAACCCCGAGAGGCTCCAAGTTGACTCATGGCATGAACATGATATCTAAAACATTACATAATGATGCGGATGCAGAACATACATAATAGCGGAAGTCTGAAAATATAATAACATCTAAACATCTTAATACATAAAACAATGTTGAAGCTGAATACACATTATGTTTGATAATCCTCTACATACTGATGAGTTGATGGGACAAGACCCCAACTAACTCACTGAAGACTAAAACTGAAAATACCGAACGTAGGATAATAAAAGGGTCCTCGAAGGAAGAGGGCTCACCAACTTTGGCTGAGGGATGCAACTCTGAGGATCTGGCTAACGGTAGGACTGAACCTAAATGTCCGAGCTTGTATCATGAAATGATAAAGCATAGAGTATGCGGTGAGTATTTGAAATGTATTGAGTATGCAAGGTAAATAAAAACTGACAGTTAAAGTATATAAGAGTACATAAGAGTAGGACATCATGATCATAAAGTAAATATCACAATGTAAACATAAGGGCTCAAGGTTTTCAAACCATTCGTAAACCAATCATAATCATAGTCATAAGAGAAAACTTTATAAAACATAACTTGAGCCAAAGCACACAAACATAACCGTGCATAAGTTATGAGGAAGAATGGGAGGACTCGTATTAACTGATACCATCATGACATAGCCTTACATGATGCCCCACTATTTCACCCAAGTGGTTAGGACCGCCCCCAGCTTGCCAGGCAAGGGGACGTGCAGTATGGTGATATTCCATGGATCCAATAATAAAAATATATACCTATGGTGGCACGTAGCTTTAAGACCAAGGGGTTTACCTGAACGCTGGGTCTACTCAGTGCTTGAAATTGCTCCTAAAAGCATGCACGTGAAAGCTCGTATCATAATAGTGAAATCATCCATGAAGTTCACAGACAAATAAAATGAAGTTCACGACCAATAAACTTCCCGTAGCTCACGGTACATATTTGTTGCACTTGGATGTATTAAATATCTTGAACCATGAGCCTCATGCAACATTCTCTCCCTCAAGTCATCAACTCCCAGTACACATAAACGACCCTGATATCGTAGTACACCATTTCCCTCTTGGGAGAAGACCTCCACCTTCTGATTCTGAAAGACTTCCTTCAACTTGACCAATATAGGATTCTCTTCTTGTCCAAATTTGACCTTGGTCTCCAAGGAAGATTCTGATCCATTTTGAACAATGACACCACCATCTGTCGAGTCAACAAGACGAACTTCTAGTCATTCAAATTGATGCACATCCTTCACTAACTCTTTCCTCTCCTCATCTTCATGCGACACACTCTCCATAGAAAGCCTGCTAAGAGCATCTGCCACCATATTGGCCTTGCCCGGATGATAAAGGACACTCATATTATAATCTTTAAGAAGCTCCAACCACCTTCTTGATGTAGATTTAGATCCTTCTGGGTAAACATGAACTGTAGGCTTTTGTGGTCTGTAAACACATCTACATGGACCCCGTACAGATAGTGCCTACAAATCTTCAAGGAAAATACTACCATTACAAACTCAAGGTCATAAGTCGGATTGTTCTTTTTATGGACTTTCGGCTTCCTAGAAGCATAGGTTATAACCTTACCGTGATGCATTAATACACAACTAAGGCCGATCCTTGAGGTGTCACAATATATCCCAAACCCATCGGTACCCTCAGGTAAGGTCAATACTGGTGCTGAGGTGAGTCTAGCCTTCAACTCTTGGAAGCTCTTCTCTAACCATTGAATCTTCACTTTTTTCTGGGTCAACTTAGTCAACGGTGCTGCAATGGATGAAAACCCTTCCATAAACCTCCTATATTAACTAGCTAATCCCCAAAAACTCTTGATATTCAAGGGACCCACTAGTCTAAGACAATTCTTCACAGCTTCTATCATTTGAGAGTCCACTTGTTCACCCTCACTTGATACAACATGACAAAAATATGCTACCGAGTATAACCCAAACTCACACTTTCTGAATTTAGCATACACCTGGCGATCCTTAAGAGTATATAGTACCACCCTCAAATGAGTGGCATGCTCTTCTTCGCTCTGAGAGTACATGAGACTGTCATCTATGAAGACGATCACGACAAGATACGACTTGAACACCCTATTCATCAAATCCATAAAAGCTAAAAGAGCATTCGTTAGACAAAAGGATATAATGACAAACTCATATGACCATACCGGGTCCTGAAGGCTGCGTTTGGAATGTCAGTTTCCCGAACCCTGAGATGATGATGCCCAGATCAGAGGTCTATCTTTGAGAAACACTTGGCACCCTAAAGTTGGTCAAATAAATCATCAATCCTAGGGAGTGGATAACTTTTCTTGATTGTCACCTTTTTTAATTGCTGATAGTCAATGCACATCCGAAGGGAACCATCCTTCTTTCGGACAAAGAGAACTGGTTCACTCCACGGGGACTTTCTTGGTCTGATGAAACCCTTGTCTAAAAGATCCTTCAACTCCTCCTTCAACTCCTTAAGCTCACTAGAGCCATTCTGTAAGGAGGAATAGATATAGGCTATGTATCGGGAAGAAGGTCGATACCAAAATCGATCTCCAGCTCGAGAGAAATTCCCGGAAAATCATATGGAAACACTTCTAGATATTCACACACTATGGGAACTAACTGGATAGTTGGGGTGTCGAATGTAGCATCCTTAACCCTAACTACATGGTACACACATCTCTTAGGGATCATCTTTCTAGACTTAAGGTAGGAAATAAAGCAACCTAAGGCACAGCTGAACTACTCTTCCACTCTAGGACTGGCTCACCCAGAAATTTGAACTGTATCACATGGTTTCTTCAATTTACTGATGCATAACATGCATGTAACTAGTTCATGCAAAAGATAACATCAAAATCTGTCATGGCTAGCTTTACTAATCCTTCTAAGGTGAATTTTTGAAGGACTATGATAGGGTAATTTTTATTTATCCATCGAGCTATAACTGAATCACCAACTGGAGTAGAGAGTGCAAAGGGTTCTGATAGGATTTCGAGATAGACTCTGAAACTACTAGCAAAATAGGGCGTCACAAAAGATAAAGTAGCCCCTGAATCTAACAATGCATATACATCATGGTGGAATACTTGTAACATACCTGTGACCAAATTTGGTGAAGTCTCCTGCTCCTGTCGTGATGTAAGGGCATAAAACCTATTATGGTGCTGGCCACCACCTACAATGGTAGATGTACCCTGCTGAGCTAGGCTTGCTACTGGTGCTGAGCTGGTAGCCTGAGCACGACCTCTACCATCACCTTGTCTAGCCAAAGGAAACTCCCGATGCTTGTGCCCGGGTCTACCACACCCAAAATAGATATCTAACCAAAACAAGCACTCCACTATGTGATTCCTTCCACACTTTTCGCAGACTGGAAAGGTACGCTCTTCCTACATGCTCCTCTATCTACTCGAACCTGATGCTCCACTCCTCTAATCATCTTGTGGTCTAGATGGAGCACTGGCCATTAGTGGCGCTGGAGCTAATGACCTCTGATGAGACTACTCGTGATGTCCGCCTACTAATCTCTTCTGGGATAACCCATAACTGTCTCTCCTGGCCCTCTTGGCCTCCCTCTCTCTTAGATGCACCGGCTCTATCTACTGGTCATACAAAACCAGATGAGGAAAGTCAATGTCCTGATGAAGCATAGAAGTCCTACAATCCTTTACTAGGTAGTTCACTACTCCGTGCACAAACCGGCTTACCCGAGCTCTCTGATCAGCCACCATTTCTGGGGCATACTTAGAAAAGCGTGTGAACTCCAAAGCATACTCCTTTATTGTCATATCATCCTGCTTCAAGTTCACAAACTCAACTGCTTTTATTTCCCTCATATCTCGGGGAAGAACCGATCCAAAAACATAGTATGGAATTCATCCCAACTAATGGGGACCGTTGTAACTGCCCTACAATCCTTCCACTGTCTGAACCAGATATGTGCAACCCCTTTCAACTGATACGAGGCTAGATCTGCGCACTACACCCCCTTCACCCCCATGATTTGGGTGATCTTTAGAATTTCATCAATAAACTCATGTGGATCCTCGTCCACCTTCAATCCGAGAAACTCTGAAGGGTTCATCCTAAAAAAATCTCTGACTCTCACCGCTACCGCATTCCCATTCTGGGGGACATGTGCTACCTCCTGCTGGTTGACTTGGGTGGTCAAAGCCTGAGCTAACATCTGAATGGCTTCCCTAAACTCTACATGGGCAAATCTGTTCGAGCACATGATCCTCGGAGGCTAGTGGGGCCTGCTGATGCCCATTCCCATTGCATGGACATTTTTGTTTCCCATCCTTCTTCTGTTAACTTGGCGAAAAGGTATGATTTTGCAAATGCATATAGAATGAGTTAAAAGGATAGAGACACATTTCATTACACAACATAGATCATAAATGAAGTGAAGTTTCCTAAACATTTCGTAGCCTTTTGTCCTAAGTGTGGCCCACTTCACACCCATGAAAAGACTCTACTTAACGCGGATTTAAGACACCCTAGGAACTTTAAAACCTAATGCTCTAATACTAAGCTTTTCATGACCCGAACATAGGCATGGATCGAGACACGGGACAAAGAATCCCGAGAGGCTCCAAGTCAACCCATGGCATGAACATGATATCTAAAACTCAACATAATGATGAAAAAGTTGAACATACATATTAGCGGAAGTTTGAAAATATAATAACATCTAAACATCTGAATACATAACATAATGCCAAAGCTGAATACACACTATCTCGTGTAAGCCTCTATATACTGACGAGATCATAGGACAAGATCCCAACTAACTTACTAAAGACTGAAACTGAATATACTGAACATAGGCTAATAAAAGGTTCCTCGAAGGATGAGGACTCACTGACTATAGATGGGGGATGCAACTTTGAGGACCTGTCTAATGGCGGGACTAAACCTGAATGTCCGAGCCTGTGTAAAGAAATGATACATCATGGAGTATGCGGTCAGTATTTGGAATATATTGAGTATGCAAGGTAAGTAAAAACAGACAGTTAACGTACATAAGAGTTTATAAGAGTAGGAAATCATGATCATAAAGTAAATATCATAATGTAAACATAAGGGCTCAAGGTTTTCGAACCATTCGTAAACCAATCATAATCATAGTCATAAGATAAAACTTTAGAAAACATAACTCAAGCCAAAGTACATAAACATAACCATGCTGGAGGAGTCTTCTTAACTGACACCATCATGATAGAGCCTTACATAATGCCCCACTATTTCGCAGAAGTGGTCAGGATTTCCCCTAGCTTGCCAAGAAAGGGGACGTGCAGTATGGTGATATCATAGGGATCAAATAATAAATATATACCAATGGTGGCACATATTTCTAAGACCACGAGGTTTACCTAAAAGCCAGATCTATTCGATGCTAGACACTACTCCTACAAACATGCATGTGAGGGCTCATATAGTAATCTTGAAATGATTCATGAAGTTCATGGCCAGATAAAATGATGATATGGTGGATACCACTTGGAATACATGATTAGCCATGAATAAGGGCCCATGAATTAGCCAAGAGTCATAAATCCATAAATAATGAAAACCATGCATATTTGTAAAACATTTATATATTTGATATTCATAAATCCATGAAGATTACTTGAAGAGAAATCACAACATGAATCATCAATCATAATTTAGACTTAGTAAGATCAAAATCATAATAGAATCATAACTTGACTTTTCATGAAAACTTACATAATTAAGGATAATTTAATTAAAATTTGAAACTATAATTTAATAATCAATATAGCTAAAAAATCTTTTCATAGATCATAAAACATGATTTGATACATGAAAGGAATTAACCCATATATAGATCATAGAGAATTTCACGAAATTAGGGCTAAACCCTAATAGATCATGAACTTAATCTAGAATTGAAATCCATGGAATTGAGAATAATTTAGAGCATGAGAGTGAAAAGAACTCTCATTCATAGCCTTACATACCTGGGTAAATCTGATTTACACTTCCTCTTGAAAGCCTAAAGGAAATGAGAGAAATTGGGGAATTCTTCAAGCTTGATCTCCAGGGAAGAACTCTAATTTGCATGCAGGTAATGGTAAGGCTCCGAATAGGTTCAACACTCTTAAAACACTTCTAACTGAGCTAAAATGACGTAGTTTAGAACCTTAAAACCTAGGAACTATGAAAATACCCTTAATGAAAAGTCTGGAATTTCTGCACTACTAGCGACAATGAGGGATACCACGGGTCGTCCTTTGATACCACAACTCATTGTATCTATCCGTTACTTCCTCCATCATTTCTTAACTTCTTAGATCCTGATACTAAGACTCAACAGGATGAGTTGTTACATCAAACAATGATCCACTATAGCCTCCCGTTGCTGCCTCTGATGGAACTTGTATCTGGACTTCCCACGAGTCACACCATGACTCGTACCTTCATCCAGTTAGTCGTGGGTTCCATTCTTTACCTCTACTGGGGATTTTTCCTACTCCTTTCCACGGGAACTTACCACTCACTCGTTGTTCCTCACACATATCGTACTACATCTCGTACCATCCATCCCTGGTACTCTAATGACGACCAACGACCCCAACCTAGGACTCATTACGTCTTCCTACGGGTCGTACCATAGACCCATTCCCTCTGAGTCTACTTCTACAGGACCTGACCATGAGTTTCTCCCATGGATCGTTAGACCCTCCAATGACTCGTACCATGAGTTGTCTTGAGTAAAATCTTAGATTTTTCTTCTACTTCTCATTTCAAATCCCCGAGTCTAGTCTTAGGAACTTCTAGGATATTACAGAAACCAAGGAAAAGGACCCAAACTATCCCAAAGTGTGAAGATTTAAGAATGTGAGAGGAAGGACCTGGGGCTGTGGCTGGCGCCGGGCCCCAGGTCCCAAACATCAGATAATTGTGCGTCAACGCTCGAGCTTTCATTGGTGTCGGGTGCCCGGTCCCATACTTCAGAAGATGTTTTATTCAATATCTTGGTGAGATTAGAAGCGGGGGAGCCCCAAGGCATTCCAGACATAGATAAATTTCCCAAAATTTAGGTGCTATTGATGGGGTTGGGCGCCAGAGAGGTTCTAGAGGAAAGAAATTTGCTAACACTTTGGAGCTATGAGTGGTGCGGGGCGCTCGAATGATCTAGAGGTGTTGAATTTTAGATAACTCCTTGGTGCTATGGCGGGGCTAGGCGTCCAGAGCTAATGTTCAGAGGAAACTTGAGCCTAACTCGGGGCTATAGTAAGGGGAAGGGGGTGCCAGACCTGTTTCGAAATAGAATTTGCTGATTTTAAAGCCATGTGCTTGAGGGAAGAAGTGTCATTTGAAAGTTCAATTATAAATATAGCCTCTACGTCATTTTTTAGTAATCTTTGGATTGCTTTACGTTAGGTATATCATTTTATGGAGGTTGTAAGCCGCTTGGAAGGAGAGACAAGTTCAACAATAGGTTTCTTCTTTTCTTTATCATTTTGCTTAGAATAATGATGATTAAGTTTGTGTTTTTCAACTTGTCTATGAGTGGCTAAACTCATACTCTAGGGTTTTGGCAATGGTGGATGGTTGAACTTTGAAAGACTATTTTATGCTAGTTTTGATTCTTCTTTAATGGTTATTATATTTATTTGTTTTAATTGTTTATTCACTAGCCTGGTCCACTTGTGAGTAAATATATTGTCTTTCGGTTGAACTTGGGAAAGGGAAGCGAAAGGGTTAAAGGTAAATATAGAACAGGAATTCAAAGACCCTTGAACCTATTGGTGATAGGATATAAGTTGTTTTTGAGGATACCAATGTAACCTTCATCCCTCTTTAGTTTAAATACAAGTAGGCATAACCGTCGTTTCATGTTTCTCCTACGACCGTAGGGATATAGGTGTTAGATTTAATGAGATAGTTCTTGGATGCCGAGGAGAGTACCAAGGGATGGGATATTAACTTTCAACTAGAAACGATAGGAAGAATAGTTATAGCATAATCACGTTTTGCAAACTCAATCTGAACTAAAAGTGTCATTTTAAAAGATTTTCATCATCATCTGAAGTAAAATGAAGTTTGCAATAGCTTTATATAATTTTATATTTAAAGTTTTATTAGTTTAATTATCTAAGCCATTCCCCATTTCAACTGTTTGATATAATAGCAAAATAAAGAAACAACCTTAAATGATTGAACTGACAAGTCTCTAAGGGATCGATAATAGAGACTTTCAGTCCTCTATTACTTAATGACCATGTGAGTTTGCATGCACTTGAGTGACATCAGTTTTTTGGCATCGTTGCCGGGGACTTGAATATTGTTTTATCATTTGTTGATTTGGATTTATTCCACTATTCTCTATTTTACGTTTGTTTTTTTTGTTTTTGTGAAGTCTAAAGAATTGTGTGGTTAGCGTATCTCAATTACAAGAAGTTAAGAATCACTTTTGCCTCTTTTGAGCCTGAAATGGAGAATACTTCTCAAATGTTAATCATGGAGAATAACGAGCAGGAACAGGGCAACAATCAGGAGAGGGTTCCAGTGTTGAACTTTGCTAGGCCAAACTTAGAGAATGCTTCTAAAGTGATTGTCAAGCTGGATATCATTGGAAACTTTCAGTTGAAGGAAGGGACCGTACGGTTGGTCCAAAATACTTACCAATATCAAGGTAAGTTGCACAAGGATGCCCACAGGCATCTGATGACGTTCATGGAGCTGAGTGAGAATTTCCACTATCATAATGTGTCAGATGAATATGTTAAAGTGACATTGTTTCCGTTCTCGCTGAATGGTGAATCCAAGGAGTGGCTTCAAAATAAGCCAGCAGGTTCCATAACTACTATTATACCCCGAAAGCCCAAAGGTTAGACCCTAGAGTTGAAACAGGAAAATGTGAAAATTGTTGCTGCAGACTCGGGACGAGTTGTGAGGACAACCCATGAATCGTCAGTTAACTTGTGGGGAATGCCTGGGTTTTAAGAGGAGTCCTAGGAAGAGTTGAGACCCCACGGGCGAGACCACGACTCGTGGTCAGGACCCACGAGTTGTTGGGTCTGCCATGGGGAGGTAAGATAAGTGGGGAAAGGAAAATTGGTAGTGCACCTGATGGAAGGTCCCCACGATTCATGGGCTGAGTTGTTAGCAAGCCAGGAGAATAGATGAGGCAGCGCACTTAATCAGTGAAGTAACGAGTCATGCCCACTAGTCACGAATCTTCAGGTCACCCGTTAGGGCCACCTAGCAGTTATTTTCTGTGAATCTAGTAAGGGAATTTTCGTAATTCCTAAGTTCCTAAAGCATTAAATACGACATTTTAGGGTATGAATAATGGCCTTTTATGGAGTTTAGTTAATATTACTCATTTTCCATCCATGCATGCAAAGTAGAAGGGATTTTAGAGGGTGATCATGCTAGAAATGCTTAATTTCATCCAAAAATCTTTTAGGAATTCAAGGGAAAGTAATATTCAGCCTCCATCAGGTATGTAGGGTTACGAATGCGTGTTTCTATTTGCACCCATGCCCATTCTCTATCAATTCATGAAAATCTATCAATAATCTCATGGGGTTTTGAATCCAATTTTGTGAATATCTTATGATTTGCTAATGGGCTTTTATGATTTATGAATTACATCATATTTTACAGATTTTGATCAAATTTTACAATTTATTTTACTTATAAAATTATTGATTTCAATTTCTACTAAGCTAAGCCTATTTAAGCATGATCCATGATGAATCGATATAATCTTCTCTCCAATTGATGATATTTACAAGCCCATCAAGATTTATGATTTTAAATATGGATTTATCCAATTACCCATCATGATTTGATGATTTACAAGTTATATGTATGTTCTAAGAGTATACATGAAACCTATGATTTATGAATTATGTTTTTGGCCAACTCATGATCCTTATGTCTTGGCTAGTTCACGTATGTACAAATATGTTTATAATTATCATGATTTAACTAGACCATCAGTTCATGCATATTATACCATGAGCACTATATATGTTTTGGAAGTAGTATCGAACACTGAGTAGGTTCAAGGCTTAAGTTCTGCCCCGGATATCATGAATTACGTGCCACCATAGGTATGTTGGGACCTCTTTTGTGACTGTCCCCGACCCAATTGGCCCTTTTCATGGTGATATCACACTTTCTTGGTTCTACCCTTGTCAAGGTATGAACGGCCTCTAGACTAGGTTTACAAGTCGGGCTCCATGTGTGCTCATATGGGGTATGTCGGTTAAGGGAATCTCCCACTGTTCTTCATTATTTATGCATGATTATGATTATGTATATCAGCTCAAGTTATGTTCATTATTGCTTTCCTCTCACGCTTATGATTATGACTGTTTTATGAATGCTTTGAAAACCTTGAGCCTTATGTTATGTTATGATTCTTACGATGTGAGCATGTCACGCCCCGCCTTTGGAGGCATGACTGGCACCTGGTACCCTACTAGGACCTGGACTGTTGGACTACTGAGCCTAAGAAATTCTGGTACCAAGCTGGCTCTAATTCTGGATTTATGAAAATAACGGGCTGTATAACGGTTGTAAATACAGCCTCCGGCCAACAAGGCCTATAGCCACATGTAGGAATATAAAAGTTACCTAGAACAACTGAACATCAGGGAACCTATGCGGGCTGACAAGGCCACCATGCTGACTAGTTATCACTGAAAAGTAGAATCAAGTGCTAAATTAATTTGTGACCGACAAGGTCACCAACTGAAAACTGAACAAGGCCCCACACGGCCATCACATGCAAACTAAAAACATACACACGGTCCCACACGACCGCTACAACTAACCACAAGGAATATACAATCCGCAAGCCTCTAAGAATAATAAGATGGTCGGGACAAGGCCTCGGCCTACCCATATTGTACAAACAAAAAGGGAAGTAAACCTTTAGCTGTCTAGCTTCGGATGATAGGAGCTGAAGACTCTGTACGCTGGCTAGAACTACGAGGGATATGCTCCTCGTCTATCAGTAGTTGTAGGCAAGTAATGCAGCGCCCCAAAACGGGCATCAGTACCACTGGTACTGAGTATGCAAAGCAATAACTAAAAATGACTGAAAGCAAACAATTGTCGAATGGGATGTATAAGTCGCATTTGCCTTGTGACGCTACGACTTGGCGCTTGTTCGGTCTCTCCCCGGGCCCTTTTCTAGCACGTATGGTATTCTAAAACTCTTAACCGACATGTGAATAGGCGAACTAAGTGTAAAGAACTTACATGGTGTAACATCCTTCCCCCCTTAAGAAAATTCATCCTCGAATGTTAACTTCCATTTACAGAATTTTTTAACTTGCTCTACCTTTTCTAGAAATATTTCGGCAGAGTTTCCCCTGTAATATGGACTATCTCAAAAATTCTGAAACGCAGAAAAGTCTAATACAGGTACTCCATATAATACTATAGCAGGAATTCCATAATAAACTGAAGTCAACATCTCACTCATACACATGAATATAAAGCAACTCATAAAACAGCAATATCAACATACCTCTGACTAACTAAGTCTTAAATAACTGAGGGTATATGGTTTTCATATCTTCTTCTGCTTCCCAAGTCATTTTCTCTAGGTTCCAGTTATGCCATAATACTTTGACAGAAGAAACATCTTTAGTTCTTAATCTGCGGATCTTCCGGTCTAGTATGGCTACTGGAACTTCTTCATAGGCTAACTCCTTTGTAACCTGAACATCTTGGACTGGGACAATTCTGGAGGGATCTCCTATGCACTTT
>JACEIK010006660.1:0-24574 GCA_018107945.1 Datura stramonium | reverse complement strand
ATGCCTTGCAGCCTCCTGCCTATGGTATGTGGTGCACAACACATCCATAGACAAGACTCTACTTAGCACGGCTTGTAGACTCCCTGGGATACGACCTGCTTTGATACCAAGTTTGTCACGCCCCGCCTTGGGAGGCATGACTGGCACCTAGTGCCATACTAGGACCTGGACTGCTGGACTATTGAGCCTAATCACTTCTGGTGCTAGGCTGGCTCGAATTATGGATTTAAGAAAATAACAAGCTATATAATGGCTGTAAATAAAGCCTCCGGCCGACAAGGCCTATAGCGACCTAAGGAATATAACAGCTACCCAGAACAACTGAACATCAGGGAACCTATGCAGGCCGACAAGGCCACCATGCATACTAGTTATCACTGAAAAGTAGAATCAAGTGCTAAACTGATCTTTGACCAACAAGGTCACCAACTGAAAACTAAATAAGGCCCCACACGACCATCACATGCAAACTAAAAACATACACACGACCCCACACGACCGGCACAACTAACCACAGGGAATATACAATTCGTAAGCCTCTAAGAATAATAAGATGGTCGGGACTGGGCCCCGACCTACCCATACTGTACAAACAAAAAGGGAAGTAAACCTTTAGCTATCAAGCTCCGGATGATAGGAGCTGAAGACTCTATACGATGGCTGGAACTATGAGGGTATCTGCTCCTCGTCTATGAGTACCTGCAGGCAAGTAATGCAGCACCCCAAAACGAGCATTAGTACCACTGATACTGAGTATGCAAAGCAATAACTGAAAATAACTGAAAGCAAACAATTGTTGAATGTGATTTATAAGTCGCATTTTCCTTGCGATGCTCCGACTTGGCGCTTGTCCGGTCTCTCCCCCGGCCCTTTTCTCGCACGTATGACATTCTACAACTCTTAACCAACATGCGAATAGGCCATCTAAGTGTCAAGAACTTATGAGGTGTAACAGAGAATGCTGTCGTACTCTTATAATGTTATTATTAGTTTTTACATCCTTTAATGTCCTTTTTACTTACCTTGAATACATGGTATATTCCATGTACTTACCACATACTTTCTATGTTGTATCATTTCATGATACAAAACTCGGCTCTTAGGCTCATCCTAATCTTTAGACCACCTCAGAGTTCACCTTCAGCTTGTTGGTGAGTCCTAATGCTCCGAGGTCCATTTGGATAGACCTTATGTTATTTTATGTTTCAGTACTTGGCTGGGTTAGTTGGGGGTGTTTTCCTATCAACCCATCTTATGCAGTAGAGGCTTTCATACAGTATGTATTACACATCTTGTGCATAGGTCTAGTGATTCCTTACAATATGATATGTTATATTGTGTTTACGTCTCCTCTATGCTTTATGTTCAGCCTTCTGCTTAAAGTGAATGAATTTAGATATATGCTTATGCCATGGGTTGACTTGGGGCCTCTTGAGGTTCTTTGTCCCGTGTTACGATCCGGGTCTACGTTCGGGTCATGACAAACTTGGTATCAGAGCAATAGGTTTGATGCTTCCTAGGGTGTCTGAAAGCCGCGTTAAGTAGAGTCTTTTTCATGGGTGTGAAGCACGCCACACTAATGAAGAAGAAGCTACAAGAAGTTAAGGAAATGTTCCCTTCTTTCATGATCTATATCGTACGATGAAAAGTCTTTTTATCCTCCTAATTCTTGCTATTCACGATTGTAGAATCATGGCTCCTAGAAGAATGAATGGAAAAAGAAATGGGAACGGTGAAGGCCACGGAGATGGCAGTGATCATGGGCATCAGCTAGCCTCACCTGTTCAGAAGCCCCATGCACAAGAGCTAATTTCCCACTCGGAGTTTCGAGCAACTATCCATATCTTGGCGCAGGCCTTGATCACTCAAGTAAACTAGCAGGCTGTTGCGAATATCCCAGAGAATGGCAATGCGGCAGCGAATCGGGTTAGGGATTTCTTGAGGATGAACCCTCTGGAGTTCCTTGGGTCCAAGGGGGATGAGGATCCGCACGACTTCATTGATGAGATTCTAAAGATCAACCAGGTTATAGGGGTGACCAATGGAGATTGTGTTGATTTGGCCTCCTACCAGCTGAAGGGGGTGGCTCACATATGATTCAAACAATGGAGGGATGCTAGGGCAGTGGGTGAAGGCCCTATAGGTTGGGAAGAGTTTCACACGACATTCTTGGATTGGTTTTTCCCTCGAGAGAGGAGGGAGCTTAAGGTGGCTGAGTTTATTAACTTTAAATAGGGTTACATGTCCGTTCAGGAGTACTCATTGGAGTTCACCCATCTATCCATGTATGCGCCAGAGTTGGTGGTGGACCAGAGGGCTTGGGTGATCCATTTTGTACATGGAGTTGCGGACTATTTGGATAAGGACTGTAGGATTGCCATGTTGCATTGGGATATGGACTTTCCTTGCATTGTGTTGCATGTGCAGCAGATGGAGTCAGTATATCAGAGGCAGAGAGAGGCCAAGAGGGCCAGGACTGATAGCTACGGGAAATCTCAGGTCAGATCAGGGGGTGGATAGCATCAACAGTCCCAACATAGGTTTATTGCTCTAGCACCATCATCGTCCAGTACGCCATCTAGATTCGAAGGGGATCGGGAGAGCAGAACTTCAGATTTGAGAGGCCAGGGTAGCATGCAGATGGAGCGCACCTTTCCAGTTTGTGCGAGATGCAGCAAGAATCATCTCGGAAGGTTCCTAGTCAACTCAGATGCTTGTTTCGGGTGTGGAAAACCTGGACACAGACTCAGGGATTACCCTTCAACCAGATTAGGGGTCGGTGGAGCCCATATGCAAATAGCTAGTTCTGCCGCTCCAGCAACACATCCCCCTTAGCAGGGTGAATCGACTAGTTCAGCCGGCGGTCAGCGTCAAAATAGGTTCTACACTTTAGTACCCCATCAGGAGAAGGATGTCTCCCCGGATGTGGTCACTAGTATGTTGCGTGTTTTTCATATTGATGTTTATGCTTTGCTAGATCCGGGGGATACTTTATCATTTGTGACTCATTACATTTCTAGTATCTTTGGAGTTAGTCCCGAGACTCTGTCAGAACCATTTTCAGTTTCTACTACCGTTGGTGATTTGGTTGTAGCTAGGCGAGTGTATAGAGGATGCCCGATCACTATATTCATAAAGTCATCTCTGCAGACCTTGTAGAGTTAACCATGACTGACTTTAACATTAATCTTAGCATGGATTGGTTGTATTCATGTTATGCTTCTGTAAATTGTAGAACCCGTGCGGTGGAATTTCATTTTCTGGGCGAATCAATTTTGGAGTGGAAAGCTAGTTCAGTTGTACCAGCAGGTTGATTTAATTCATATATTAAGGCCAGAAAGATGATTTCTAAGGGTTGCATGTATCATCTAGTTAGGGTTAAGGATATTGAGTCTGAGACTCTAACTATCCAGTCAGTTTTGGTGGTATGTGAGTACCCAGAAGTATCTCCTGATGATTTACCAGGTGTTCCTCCGGAGAGGGAAATTTATTTTGGTATTGATCTTCTACCCGATACGCAGCCTATCTCCTGTCCTCCTAAAAGGATGGCTCCAGCCGAACTAAAAGAGTGGAAGGATCAGTTGAAGGACTTGTTAGATAAGGGTTTCATTAGAAAGAGTAGTTCTCCATGGAGTGCACCAGTCTTATTTGTTCGAAAAAAGGATGGTTCGCTTTGAATGTACATTGGTTATCGATTATTGAATAAAGTCACCGTTAATAATATGTATCCTCTACCTAGGATCGATGATTTTTTAGACCAGATTCGGGATGCAAGGTATTTCTCAAAGATAGATCACATGTCCAGGTATCATCAGCTCAGGGTTCGAGAGTGTGATATCCTGAAGACAGCCTTCAGGAAGCGGTATGGTCATTATGAGTTTGTAGTTATGTCTTTTGGACTAACAAATGCTCCTGCAGCTTTTATGGACTTAATGAAAAGGGTGTTCAAGTCGTACCTGGACACGTTCGTGATCGTGTTCATTATGACATCCTTATATACTCTCGAAGCGAGGAGGAGCATACAACTCATTTGAGAGTAGTGCTTCAGACTCTCAAGGATCGCCAATTGTATGCAAGTTCAGCAAGTGCGTGTTTTTTTTAAACTCGGTAGAATTTTTGGGCCATGTGGTAACAAGCGAAGGAATAAAAGTAGATTCTCAAAAAATCGAGGTGGTGAAGAATTGGCCTAGATTAATGAATCCTTCGGATATTAGGAGCTTCTTAGGCCTAGCTGGCTACTACCGAAGATTCATTCTGGGTTTCTTGTCAATTGCAGCACCTTTGATTAAATTGACTTAGAAAAAGGTGAAGTTTCAATGGTCGGAGGCTTGCGAGAAGAGCTTTCAAGAGTTGAAGACTCGACTTACTACCACACCGGTGTTGACCCTACCCAAAGGCACAGATGGTTTCATGGTGTATTGTGATGCTTCATGAATCGGACTTGGTTGTGTGTTGATGCAGCGAGGGGAAGTAATAGCATATACCTATAGACAGTTAAACCTCCATGAGAATAATTACCCGACCCATGATTTTGAGTTGGCCGCGATGGTATTTGTATTAAAGATATGGTGAAATTACTTGTATGGGGTCCATGTGGATGTGTTTACGAACCACAAGAATTTGCAATATGTGTTCACACATAAATATCTTAACCTATGACAAAGAAGGTGGTTAGAGCTCCTCAAAGACTATAATGTGAGTGTTCCTTACCGTTCGGGTAAGGCTAATGTGGTAGCGGACACACTTAATAGAATTTCCATGGAGAGTGTGTCCCACGTGGATGAAGGGAAAAAGGAGTTGGTGAAAGATGTGCATCGTCTCGCAAGGTTAGGAGTTAGGTTGGTTTACTCTACTGATGGAGGTGTTGTTTTACAAAATTAGAACCGAATTTTGGTAAAGATGAAGGAAGCCATTCGGAGTCAGAAGGTGGAGGTTTTCTCCCAAGGGGGAGATGGTGTGCTTCGGTACCAGGGTTGTATTGTTTTCCAAATGTTGATGATTTGAGGAGCCAGATATGGAATGAGGCACATGTAACTAGGTATTCTATCCATCCGCGTTCCACTAAGATGTATCTTGATCTACGAGATATCTATTGGTGGGATGGCATGAAGAAGGATATTGTAGAATTCGTAACCAAGTACCCTAACTATCAACAAGTAAAGGTGAAGCATCAAAGGTCGGGAGAAGTACTTCAGAATATCAACATTCCTACTTGGAAGTGTGAAGAGATTAATATGGACTTCATCACAGGACTACCTCATACTTGCCGACAATATGATTCAATTTGGGGGGTGGTGGACAGGTTGACCAAGGCTGCACATTTCCTATCGGTGAAAACCACGGACTCAGCGGAGAATTATGCTAACCTATATATACGAGAGTTGGTTCAATTTCATGGGGTTCCCTTTCCATTATTTTAGACTGAGGTACTCAATTTACCTCTCAGTTTTGGCGATCTTTCTAGGAAGGGCTTGGGACTCAAGTTAAGCTCAGCACACTATTTCATTTGTAGACTGATGGTCAAGCGGAACAGACAATACAAACTCTCGAGGAAATGTTGAGAGCATGTGTGATGGACTTCAGAGGTAGCTGGGATGATCACTTTCCACTGATCGAGTTCTCTTACAATAACAGCTATCGCTCCAGCATTCAGATGGCACAGTTCGTGGCTCTTTATGGGTTGATATGTAGATCGCTAATCGGATGGTTTGAGGTTTGTGAGGTAGCTATGATAGGGCCAGATTCAGTTCATGAGGCTATGGTGAAGGTTTAGTTGATAAAGGATAGGCTGAAAACCGCTCAGAGTCATCAAAAGACCTATGCGGATGTGAGGAGGAGAGAGTTGGAGTTCGAGGTAGATGATTGGGTATTTCTTAAGGTGTTTACCATGAAGGGAGTGATGCGGTTAGGGAAAAAGGAAAACTCAGTCCTCGCTATGTTGGCCCCTACCGGATTATGAGAAGAGTTGGTAAGGTGGAGTATGAGTTGGAACTACCCTCAGAGTTGTCTTCTGTGCATCCTATGTTTCATGTATCGCTTTTGAAGAAATTTTTGGGAGATCCAGCTCTAGTAGTACCGGTAGACAGTGTTGGTGAAAAAGATAGCCTTAGCTATAAGGAGGTTCCGGTGGAAATATTAGATTGTCAGGTTCAGAAGCTAAGGAAGAAGGAAGTAGCTTCAGTTAAAGTATTATGGAGAAATCAGCATGTTGAAGGGGCGATGAGGGAAGCCAAAACGGATATGATGGCTAAATACCCACACTTATTCTCTACCGGCTAAGTTCCGACTTGAGGTATCAGTTTTTCCCTATAACTCTATGTAGTATCCATGTTCAAATCATGTGTTCAAGTTTCTTTTATATATATGGATGTGTATGTGAAGCATGAAGTCAGTTAAGCTATGTGATATGAATCGGAGGTAGTCATTCTGTTAGTTTCGATTTAAATGATCAATATTTGAATGTGATAATTGTTTCATCTCTACTTTCCTGTGTGTTTTCCAAAAATAGAGGACGAATGTTCCCAATGGGGAGATATTATTATACCCAGAAGCCTAAAGATCAGACCCGGGAGTTGGAACGGGAAAATGTGAAAATTTTTGCTGCAGACTAAGGACAAGTCGAGAGACGACTAGTGAGGACAGCCCACGAGTCGTCAGGTGACTCGTGGGGAATGCCAGGGTTTTGAGAGAAGTCCTGGAAGAGTTGAGACCCCATGGGCGAGACCAAGACTTGTTGTCAGGACCCACGAGTCATTGGGTCAGCCGCGAAGAGGGAAGATAAGTGGGGAAAGGAAAATGGGCAGTGTACCTGATGGAAGTTCCCCAAAAGTCGTGGTCAGTCCCCATGATTCGTGGGGTGAGTCGTTAGCAAGCTAGGAGAATAGATGAGGCAGTGCACTTAACGAGCAAAGTAACGAGTTGTGCCCTCTAGTAAAAAATCGTCAGGTCACCCGTTAGGGCCACCTGGAAGTTATTTTCGGCGAGTCTAGTAAGGGCCTTTACATAATTCCTAAGTTCCTAAAGCCTAAACTAAGACGTTTTGGGTTATGAATAATGGCCTTTTTTAGGGTTAAGTTTATATTACTCATTTTCCATCATTGCATGCAAATTAGAATGGATTTTAGAGGGTGATCAAGCTAGAAATCTTCAATTTCTTCCAAACTTCTTTTGGGCATTCAAGGGAAAGTAAGATTCAGCCTTCATCAGGTATGTAGGGATACGAATGGGTGTTTCCGTTCACACTCATGCCCATTCTTTATTAATTCATGAAAATCTATCAAAAATCTCATAGGTTTTGAATCCAATTTTATGAAAATCTAATGATTTGCTAATGAGCTTTTATGATTTATGAATTACATCATATTATTGATTTTGATCAGATTTTACAATTTATTTCACTTAGAAAATTATTGATTTCAATATCTACTAAGCTAAGACTATTTAAGCATGATCTATGATGAATCGATTTATGATCTTCTCTCCAATTGATGATATTTACAGGTCCAACATGATTTATGATTTTAAATATGGATTTATCCAATTACCCATCATGAATTGATGATTGACAAGTTACATGTATGATCTACGAGTATGCATGAAACCTATGATTCATGAATTATATTTTTGGCTGACACATGGGCCTTATGTCTTGGCTAGTTCACGTATGTAAAAATATGTTTATGATTGTCATGATTTAACTAGCCCATGAATTCATTCATGTTATACCATGAGCACTATATATGTTTTGGGAGTAGTATTGAACACCGAGTAGGTTCGGGGCCTAGGTTCTTCCCCAGATCTCATGAACTACGTGCCACTGTAGGTAAACTCCTTTGTGACTGTCCCCGGCTCAATTGGCCCTTTTAATGGTGATCTCACACTTTCATGGTTCTACCCTTGGCAAGGTACGAACGGCCTCCCGACTAGGTTTACAAATCGGGCTCCATGTGTGCTCATATGGGGTATGTCAGTTAAGAGAATCTCCCAGTGTTCCTCATGATTTATGCATGATTATGATTATGTATATCGACTGAAATTATGTTCATTATCGCGTTCCTCTCCCGCTTATGATTATGAAGTTTTATGATTGATTTGAAAACCTTGAGCCTTACGTTATGTTATGATATTTAAGATATGAGCATGATATCCTACTCTTATGATGATATTATGAGCTTTTACATCCTTTAATGTCTGTTTTACTTACCTTGCATACTCGGTACATTCCATGTACTGAACGCATACTTTCTATGTTGTATCATTTCATGATACAGGACCCAGCTCTCAGGCTCATCCTTATCTTTAGACCACCTCAGAGTTCACGTTTAGATTGTTGGTGAGTCCTCACGCTCCGAGGGCTATTTTATAGACGTTATGTTATTTTATGTTTCAGTATTGGGTCGGGTTAGTTGAGGATGTTTTGCATCAACCCATCTTATGCAGTAGAGGCTTTCAGACAGTATATAGTACACAGTTTGAGCGTATGTCTAGTGATTCCTTACATTATGATATGTTATGTTGTGTTTAGATTTCCTCTATGCTTTATGTTTAGCCTTCCGCTTAAAGTGGATGAAGTTAGATGTATGCTTATGACATGGGTCGACTTGCGGTCTCTTGGGATTCCTTGTCACATGTTACGATCCGAGTCTATGTTTGGGTCGTGACAACTACTTGGGAGATTCTTTCCTACAACTTCATTAATAGGTTCTTCTCATTAAGGAGAATAAAGGAGTTGAGAGGGAAGATCTCAGGGTTTGCACAGAAAGATGGTGAAACCTTAACTCAGGCGTGGGAACGTTACAAGGGCTATTTGAGAGATTTTCCGCACTAGATACAACCTAAGGAGATAATTGGGCATAACTTTAAAGAGGGTCTGAAGTCTGAGTCAAAGATATTTCTTGATGCTACCTCATAGAGATAGATTTTGTTGAAAAGATATGATGAGATTGAAGATCTTTTGAACCTCATGTCAGTGAGGAGTTAGGATTATCAGGACTCAGGTAGAGGATTCACAAAAGCTAAGGTTCCTGGAAAACTCAAGGTAGATAGTGTTGCGATAGTTAGAGAAGACGTTAACCAATTGGTAAATGTGATTAGCAAACTTGTGACCAGACCAGCAGGACGCCAAGTTCAGCAAGTCCATCAGGTTCAGACTCCACCGCCATCATATCAGGTGTGCCGAGAAGGCCATGCATATTTAGGTTATCCACTTAACCCCAAATCTATATATTTTATGGGACAACAAGGTTCTGGTGGAGGTTTTGCTAGTAATAGCTACAACTAGGGGTACCAGAATGCAGCAAATCCCTTATGGGGAAGGAATCAGAATTTCCAAAGGCCCTAGAATACTTACTAAGGGCCTCTGGAATAGCAGCTGAGTAGTTCTCTTGAGGAGACAATGATGCAATGGATGGTTCAACAAAATCAACTGATTAATGAGATGCAGAAGTCCATCCATGAGTTTGAGAGGCAAATGGGGCAATTGGGTCTGCAGCAGACAAACAGACCGTAAGGGGAACTTTCGATTAACACCAAGAAGAACCCCAAGGAAAATTTGAGCACAATCTCTTTAAGTAGTGGTAAAGAGATGGGTGAGGTGATCCCCAGTGAAAAGAAGGTTTATAATGAGCAGGTTGTGAAGTCCAAGAGTGAGGTAGGTGAGTCAAGAAACTCACAACCAAAGTTGTAGTAGCCAGACCACCGCCCCCAATTCCAAAAAGGTTTAAGAAGCATAAGGAAGACTCATCCTGCCAAAAATTTCTTAATGTGTTGAAACAGGTACATGTTATCTTACCATTGGTGGAGCTTTTGCAGGAAGTTCCAAAATATGCTATGTACCTTAAGAGCATTATGGCCAACAAGAGGAAGCTAATGGAGTTTGAAATGGTGGCTCTCATGGAAGAGTGCAGTTCTTGTGTTGAAAATAAAATTCCTAAAAGCTGAAGGACCCCAGGAGCTTCACCCTTCAAGTGGTGATTGGAAATAAGGAAGTAGGTTCTGCGTTGTGTGACTTGGGTGCAAGCATTAATCTGTTTAAGGCCATTATGTAATTCTAAACAACTACACACAATTGTAAAATACGAAATAACGGAATAAAAATCCCAACCTACAAACAATTAATCAATCTTCAAGTCTCCAGCACGCGCCAGGAACTTGATGTCGCCAAGAGCACACAAGTGCACCTGGTTGTCAAGTAATATAGGGCGGTGAAGTCCTGATATAGATCCCTCAAAGACTTGCCAAATTAATTGCTTAAGTTTAAGATTTTATTTCACTATTCAAAGAAACACGGTTAAAATGGGGAAATGGTTTTGGAGATTATTCTACTACTTTGGAATATAAATTAAACTAATGAACAAAGATTATTTTTGCAAGTGTTTGTAATTCAAATGATGATGAGAATCTAGGGCCTTGGCACTTCTGCTTTCAAGTTTAGTTTTACGACTTGAATACGCTATACTAAACTCTTCTAAGATTTCTAGTTGCAAGTTACGATTCCATTTCCTACTATTTCTACCGAATATGTGAGAACTATCTCATGAACCCTAACACCAATATCTCTATGGTTGCAGGAGAAGTATGAAACGACGGTTGAAGATAATTGTATTCAACTAAATAGGGTTAAAGGGCATATCCCTATCCTCGACAATGAAATCAACTCTTCAACTAATCTTACAAGATAATTAAAACCTATTTTATGCTTGCTTTTAACCCCCTTAGTTCCCTCTCTCGAGTTCAGCCAAGAGCCAACAGATAATATTCGCATGGTGATCATGCTAATGAATAATAAATGAAAACAAGTAAGCATAAACAATCTTGAATGAATAATAAAAATCAAGCACAAATGAGTATTCAAACTACAACCATTAGCTATGGAAAAACCCTTGAATAGGAGTTTAGCCACTAATGTTAAAGTGGAAAACTAAAGAAATCATCATTCAAATCAAAAGCATAAAGTAAAGAAGAAAACCTAGAAGAAAAAGAACATCTTGTCTCTTCCCCCGAGAACTTCAAACAAATTGATCTTTTTAAATGAAGACCTCTAAAAAATGTTAAGAAAGGTATGAAATAACTCTCTTGCCCTTGAAAAGTTCAGTTTTAAGACCTGGAAATCCACCTTGGGTAGGCCCTGGCGCTGTGCCTTCTATCTCATAAGATGTTGGCTTGAATTTCCTTTGATGTTTAGCCTCTAGCGCTCTGCACTAGCCATTTCTCAAAGGTTTTAGTCTTAGTTCGGTACTTCTAGGACCTTGCACACCGCATCTCTCACTGCACTAGAGTGTTAAAAAATTTCCTACATTCAGAATACCTCTGGCATGTCGCGCCACACAGTTCTCCACGGTGTTGATTAAAATTCTTCTAAAGTTTAGGCTTTTGTGCACCGCACCACCCAATGCACTAGACTGAGTACCATTTTCTCTAATGTTTGGTGGCTGGCATGCCACGCCAGCTATCTCACTAGGCAAAATTTTTCCGAATTCTTCTCTTTTCACACCTTGGGCAATTTTTGAGTACTTTTTCATTGATTACCTGCTACAATCATCTAAAAACAATTGTTAGCTCATTTAACACACATAATCACAAATTTATATATTTCATAAGGATAATGATCTCAAAAAAAGGTAAAAGATGGACAAAAGAATGGAAAATGGGCATGAGAATATGCCCAATATTAGTTTACCCTAGGTTTTCTCAAACATCAAATCCATAATCACAAAACAACCAATAAGCTTGAGGTAAGGTTAGACTATTTCTATCTTTAATCCTTTAATGGAGTACGAATGTGAGTTTTGACTATCTCTAGCTCCAAACCATATATCCACACTCTAATTCCTCACTATTGAATCCTTACCCAACCTTACTTCCCTTTTTCAAGCAAAAGCAAGATTAGAAGGCCAAATCAATATCTGCAACCATCAATTATTGAATTAAAACTAGAAGAAAATAACAGATCCATGCTTGCTAATCAATTTCTAAGAACAACTAATCAACACCCACTCAAGTTTATACACCCATTATGCACACACACCTCTAGAAAGAAATTTAGCTACTCATAATCAAAGAGAGAAATTATAACATTAAGGAATTCCACTGAACACATCATATTAATTAATCAAATCTCAATTCAATATCAAGTTCTGCAATAATGGTGGCTTTCCCAATGAAAAAGAAAGCAAAAATATACTCTAACTATCTATACGATGTATTCTCTATTCTCTTCTAAGCTCTATAATGACATGTTTATTTACAATTGTGGTAAAAATCTCTCAAATACTTTTTGCACTGCTCCCAAAATTTCCCTTGGAAGATTCTAATGTACACTTGTGCATTTCTATATGAGATTACCCTTTAGCAGTGATGCGGCTCACTTGCGTGAAGGTGCCCTTTTGTGGCTTACAAATCCCCTCTAGGTATTAACCAGTGACCCTTTTATGTTGTCTGCGTTTGCATCTCGGTTTGCAAATACAAATATGTACCTCACTAGTCTGGTTCACCAAATCTTCCAGTGTCATCTGCTTGGCACCAGCATTTCGTTGTTGCCCATGTACGACACGCATGTTCCTTTTTCTTCCAGCATATTGCTTTCAGTTAAATTCTTTCATTTTCTTTGTCTATGTTAAATGCCTGCACAAAAGAAGAGAAAAGGCATAAAACCTTCCTAAATTGAGTGAAAACAAGGAAATAGCTCATGCTTAAAAGACAAATGTGTTGGTAAATTACCAACACATCACACCCCTAAACATAAACTATTGCTTGTTCTCAAGCAAAGCATTCACTCACAAATAGAATTGACTTAAGCATATCACATTCTGAGAGCTGCACAAATGACCATTAAGACTCAAGACAACCCCAAAAATCACACATAGAATATATTTTTTTTAAAAAAAAACCTCAAATAAATGCACAAACATGAATTGGCACCATCACAAGTACTTGACCCTATTACCATCATTCTTTCAATTCAAAACAGGGAATATTTTCATTCAAATCAAGATCAATAAGCATCTAATGTCTTTAACAGTAAATATTCAAGGTTTTCCTAGAAGTTAACCGCACAACTTATCGCATTCATACCTCTAAATTGAAATCATAGTTTTAACATTCACTCAAAGGATATAATTCCACTCACCAAAAGAGAGAATCCCACTCATAATAATGAAATTCAAAAAAATAAGGAGGCCTTGTTCTCTATGAAGTGACTATCCAAAAAGGGCCTAAGGTCAGTTTTCTAGCTCAGTTACATCTAAGATTTTCCCTTGAATCACATTTTTGGAAAGTTCTAGACGATATGCATGCACAAGAATCAAACAAAGAAAACCATATCATAGAAGGCATCACACTCCAAGGTATTTATCATTCATAAAATTAATTAAAAGGCGCTGACATGACAAGCCATTGAGTTTTGTGCACTTGTGGCATGAATCAAGAAGTCTAGCAAAACATGGACAACATGACATGGGAATGCTCTTTTCAAAATTCATTTATTCCTTTATCTCAAAGTCACATTTTTTAGGAAAGTAAATTTTTGGTAGTGCCACTCAAAATAAGTGCAAAAATGACAAAAGGACAATTAAAACCTCAGAATTTCCTTAAGAGGAGTCATCTCTGGTTCATCATAGAAAATATCACCTAGTTCGACACAAAAATAAATAAAGAAAATTTTACTACATGGAAAAGAACCATGGAGATTGAAGAGAAAACCCTCATAATTTTATTTACTAACTACTATCTATAGAGGCAATTTAAAAATAGCGAGCAAGCGACTGACAATTTCAATTTGAATGACATCACTTATCCATAATAGGGCCAAATCATGCATTACTAACAAATGGGTTACTCGGACTCACCCCCAATGAAAATAATGAAATTTTCCCACCAATGCAGATCAAGCAAAAAGGGAAGTATAGGCGCGATAAACTCCCTGGATTAATGAGAACATGCATGTTATAGAATTGCCCCGATCACTGCATGTAGCAGAGGTGAGCTGGGAAATATTTCTACATAATTAAACAGTGATTTCTTGAGACCTGTGAGAATGCATTAGCATGTGTGTGTTTTGAATGTAGTGCGGGAGGCACCCTTGTTAGATGGTTTTCATCAAGATATTTTATTCAACACCTGTGCCCGAGCTGCGTGCTGCACATAGGCGTTTGTGAGTCGCCTGCCTAGCGCAAACACTCTGGGTGCCCAAACCAAGTAAGTTTATGGTTTTTGTTTTATAATAACATCCGCGGGATGCAAATTTGGAACTTCTGACATGAAGAAATTCCCTTGGCCATGGATGAGATTTTCACTGACTTCTGTTAGGGGAGTGCGTTGCTCCTACAGGCGGTTCACAGATGTCCAATGGTATCCCTCCATACTTCTCTAGCTTTACTTCAGTGAGCTCTATGCCACATAAATAGATCAAACAACAAAAAATTAAACACTTGGGTTTCCTCCCAATATGCTCTTGATTTAACATCGTGACATGATGGAAAGACCTCATGCTAAGGATCATCGAGGTAAGTAACTGGTGAATTTGACTTCTTAGGAACACCTAAACAATTGTTGACTCGTTGCCCATTCACTTTGAAACTTGAGACCATCTTCCCCTTCAATCCTAATGTCCATTTTCAAAACGGACACATGAATGGACCGAGTGACTTAGAATTCAACATTCCCAAGAATAATCGAAATCTTTGAGTTAGATAGAAGCACCCAATCTCTCGGAGAAAACTCTTTTCAATATCTTATGATCATGGAAGTACTTTGATAATGGTGGAGCACATCCTACCGATGTATAAAGCGAACATTGTCTATAAACACCCAACTAGAGGTTGGGGTCGAACCTATAGGAAATATGGAAGAGCTAGACTAAAGCCGGTAAGTGAACTTGTTTGGTAGTTACTCCAAATTGGGGATTCTAAAGAAAACAATAATTAAAAACACAGTTAAAACTTTAGTTGAAATCAAGAATGAATAACTAGGTTTTGTGTTCCCCATGAGGTCCTCAGCTGCTTCGGGTATCATCGTGATCATCACAAGCCTTCACTCGTAGGCTGATAACTTAGGTTCATTCAAATAAATGGTCGTACCTAATGAATGATATACTCATTGACCGGGTCCAGGTCTCATAGAGATTGAAAATTAACCGTTATTATGTCCCAAATTTAGCTATCCACTGCGACCACGGCTCAAGTTAATTCAATGATCATCAAGATCAAGGCTTTGTTGTAATTCTCTCTTCCTAGTCTCTACCTCTCTTGGCTCAAGAGAAGTAAAGAATTCAGGCATGTTCTAATGTTGTACACCATTAGAAAACATTTAAGAAGAGAGAATACAATACAATTGTTTTGTATTGTGGCTTTGAATCACTTTTATGTAACCTAGCTTGTTGAGAAACCACCATGGTTCCTAGCCCCTAGCTATGGAGGTTTGGCCTCTCATAGTTGCAAGATTGATTTGCATTCTGGTAAATACATAAATCAATACTTACAATTATGGATGAGAGAAAAACTTCTTTGTATTAATCAATAAAATCCTTAAGAACAATACGAAGATCAGCGAAAACCAAGAAAAGTTTATGAAAAGTTGAACAAGCGAATTCTGCGTCTAAATCTCTCTAACTTGATTTACCTAATCACTCCTGATTACTGCCTCATTGAAAATAAAACATAAAACATATAAATACGAGACATGAAAATCCTTTTCCTAGGTAACGGGGTGAATTTCCATTCTTTTGAAACACTTTGCATCACGACTTGTCCTACGACTCGTAACGGTATGTCACGAGTCGTACACACTTCCCGTAAGTCATTGGCTGGTTGAAATTTGGATATGTGTTGGACTTTGGTACGACTCGTACATGCTTCCAACAAGTTGTGCGACTTCCATGGAGTTGACTCTAAGACTTTGAAATTTTTCTAGAGTTCATCCACGAGTGCTTGATGCGGCTTCGTGCCTTGATGCCACGACTCGTCGCATCTATCCATAGGAGTCAACCTCTTGTCGAAATCTTTGAATCATTCCACGACTTCTTTACTATGACCTGTACAAGATTTACTTATTTCGTGCGAGAGTCGTAGGATGCACTTCTTCATCCTTACCCTTGCAGAAACTTCTCTGACTGCGGTATGGCTCGTAGCCTTCCTACGGCTCGTGAGACTAAGTTAAACCTATTTTCTTCTCTTTAGGCTATCTTTGCACATTTTTCTCCAACACCTACTTAACATGTAACCAAAGAAATATGTTTTATATCCATATAAATATACCTAAGTCCCATGCTATTTTCTTTGTTATGAGAGTCGACAATGTTGGCAAACTCATGACACATCAACACCCTCAACTTAGGAGTTTTGCATGTCCTCGGGCAAAGAAAAAGAAAGAAAAACTAAACACGACTCTCAACTAGAAAATAATCCTAGGATACTATAGCCAATACTAAACAAAACATGCACTATGCATTCAACAATTTCTGACCCTTTTCCATGAACCAACATCGGCTAATGTACCAGTAACCATAAAACATGATAAATAGGGATCAAGACATGTTATCTAGTTATCACAGGCAATCAAGTCATCACAAATTGCATTCATACAGACCAATGGTAAAAATAAACATAATCCATGTGCCCTCACAAAAAATAGAAGTCTCCTATATGGTGTTAAATATTGCATGGGACTACAGAAAGGCCCTCGGTCTCACAATGAAGTTTCAAGTATTATGTATCGGATACTATAGGCTTGCCTTATTTTCTCTTCTTCAGTTGCTCGGATAGTTGGATTAGGATCACTATAGGACTTGATGTGGCTTGTAATGTAGGCTTTAAGAGTGGACTGATAACTTCGAAAGGTTTTATAAGTTACTATCCCTTCCTTTGGCACTACATACACTTGGCTACACCATTATCCCCTGCTTCACCTTTTATACTTTTCTTCCTTTCACCTCTTTTATGTACATTCGTATGGGTTGGGCATATTTCAAACTTTTTCCAACATTTTTTCTTGTTTTCTTTTAAAGTTTCAATATTTTTCTTCTACCACTCCTCATTTGTAACCTTTTTCTTTTCTCCTTTTTCTCGTTATCACTTATGCACCCTACTCTAGCCACCCTAAACTTATTTTGCCTATGTTGAGGTTCACAATATCCAAGGACTAGGGCAAAAATAGGTTCATAATAAAGAAATAGGTACGGTTGTGTCCCGATTATTCGAAAAATGGTCTATTAAAGGCTCAAGAGTGAGATCAAAGGAATCATATGATTTTGTAGGACATTTAGGCTAAAAGTGAGCTTAACAAAGACGGCCTATGATCACCCTCCTAACCAACCATCCTTAGCCAATGTAAAGACCAGCCGGGAAGTTCTAGATGCTCAATACAATACCAAACTAAGTACTACACCTCACTAACTGTGGTACATAACTTATATTCACCTCATACATGCAGTTTGCATGGCTTAACAAGACTCCTCATGCTAATAAACTAATGAAATCAAAGAGATCACAGAAATCACATGTATGCAGTCACAAATACATAGCTAATGCATCAAATTTTTAACGGCGTCAATTTTTTCAAAAATCCAAAACATGCATTTTCATTGGTTGAGTACTCCTAAGTTATTTTCTAGTTAAACAAAAATCACAAAATAAGAAATAAAAATCCTAAACATGTCAGTTCTACTAGATAAGAGGAATGTCCGAGGAAGAAGCTTCGGCAAGAAGCCCTCGGAGCGAATCAAAATCTCAAAAATTGCAAGTACACCTCCCTTTACACAAAATTAAGCTTCATCTAAAGAATGAACTATAAGAACATAGGGAAGGGGCATATCCACAAAGGCTACCGGACTTCTCCATTCATGGGTTCCTCCCATGCATCACCTAATTGCGTCTTGGCTAGCATTGGCTTTGGCTCATAATCATTATCCAAGGTATACTACCTCTATTCCTCTTAATTCCTCCACATCTCCTAGATACAACTTTATTCTTTGACCGTTTACTTTAAACCTTTTTCCTTCTTTATTCTCAAGTTCCATTGCACAATATGGGGACACATGAACTACTCTATACGGTCCCATCTAGATTTCAACTTCCCGGGGTATGCTTAGGAGTCTTGGGTTGAACGGTAGGGCCAAATCACTGGGCTAAATTCCTTTTTGCAATTTTCTTATCATGATAGATCTTTATCCTTTCTTTATAAATGGCAGCACTCTCATAGCTCTAAGTCAGAATTGATCCAACTCATTAACATGGTTGATCACCGACATTTGCTTCATTCCAGTTCATGTTCAACTTTTCCAGAGCCACAACGCCTTATGCTCTAGTTCGATCGGTAAATGGCATGCTTTCCATAAAACAGTGGTATGGAGACAATCTTCGGCTAGTCTTGAGCTTTCCAGTTCAGACTCAGGAGCCTAAGATTTAAGGCATGTCTTGACCTTGACCTTGACTTTATGTCGATATATTTCGATTATTTAGGTTCTATATATCGGTTGGTCATTGCATGTCATTCAGTTCGATTTGTTATATCCGGTGTTATGTTTTCTCTTGGCACATTTCGATTACATTTAAATCTTGGTACTTTAGCTTTTGATGTGTATCATATTATACAGGTACAGGATCTCAGTCACAACCTAGTTAGCAGATCACTCTCGGAAGATTCCGAAGCACCTTTAGTGAGTCCTCATCCTTCGGGGCATTTTTCGTACTGGTTAATTTCCTTTTAGTTAGATTTTAGAGTTAGGTAGGGGCTTGTCCCGACAACTCTTCCCGATTGTAGTTGGCTTTTAGACACATGCTTGGTTTTCACTTGTATTTTTGTTTGGATGGTTTAAACGTTATGATTGAAACTATTTTATTAATTTTATATCATATTCTAAAAGCTTCCGATATATATATATGTGGTTACTCAGAATGCCAATGTGATAGGCTAGGGGGTTGACTTGGGGTTGCACTTGCGGCTGATACCGTGCCCCATCCGGGGGTATAGGCAGGTGACAAACATGGTATCGAGCCCTAGTTTGAAACTGTCCTCGTATGTGCAAATCCACATCAAGTAGAGTCCCTTTTATGGATGTGAAGCGTGCACACTTATAAAGGGGAGGCTATGAATTTCATTAGAGGAAACCTCCCTTTGTTCATACTCTTTATCATGCATTGAAATTCAACTAAGGAATTCTCCTAACTCGTGCAGTTCGTTCCTGGTGGAGTATGCCTCCAGCGATGTAGTAGTGAAAAAGTGCGGTAACACTCACCGACCTGCCCCACCAGCCTTAGTAGCCCCTCAGGGACCTTTCGGTGTGTCCACCATAGAGTTCAAGGCACTATCTATTTGCTTGCTCGAGACGGGTTACCAACCGGGTAGAACTAGGTGGTTGAAAGTCAACAATAATAGGGCTGACATTTGCCAAGTCTTGATTTCACTTTCCTATTTATAACCCTCTAGAATTTCATGGATCTAAGGTGGGAGAGGACCTAGAGGAGTTTGTGGACAATATTAAGAATGATCACCGGGATTATAGGTGTCATTTCCTCGATGAGTCTTGGAAACTTGTTGCTATAACCTAAAGGGTAGCCGGATCTGATCACGAGCAATGGAAGGAGGCTAGATGGAGCAAGGCCGATTGGGATGGAGGTTACTACAGCCTTCCTAGGCAGATTCTTCCTTGGGAGCTCGGGGAGGCAAAAGTGGCGAGTTCATGAATTTGAAACGGGGGTCGGACGATGGAGGAGTATGCAATCGAGTTTAACGGGCTGTCTAAATATGCTCGAGAGATGGTAGCCAAGCAGAGGCTCGTATGTTGAAAATTTGCTAATGAGGTGTCAGGCCTGGTCCTCAAAAAGAGTGTAGGACGCGTGCGATTAAAGATATTGACCTCTCTAGCCGTATTGTTCATTCCCGGTAGATTGAGATAGAAAAGCTAACGGACATGGAGCGGAAGAACAAGCGAGCAGGGCGCCCAGTGGAGCCCACGAGAGGTCTGGCGGTAGTACCCTCCTACAATAGAACTGATGAGGGCTTCAACACTGAATCGGTCGGCGCCACCTTTCTCCGCGAGTTAGAGGGGTAGAGCATACGGATCACAGTCCTAGAGCTAGAGTGCTAGAAATAGGTAGCCAACACTGGAATTTAAAATAACCATCCAGGAGGTATGTCTTTAGGGTCTAGAGGAGACATTTGGTTATGGATAACTTGATCATCGGCTTACGGAATGCCCATCGTGAGAATAGGAAGGTCACAGTCCTTGCTTGACTCCAGTGAGCCAACTATTTCGACTGCCAACATGCAGGTACGTATGGAGGCTAACGCCAAAATTGTCTTACTCCATTCTCTTCTCATCAGGATTAGAAGAGCTCACCTTACGTGGTCATGGGTATGTTACGCCTTTTTCATCTAGACGTGCATGCCCTACTATATCTAGGAGACACATTTGTTGTGACTCCTATTTAGCAGTCCTAGTTAAATATCAGTCTGAGGTCCTCTCAGAACCATTCTTAGTCTCACCCAGTTGTGAGTCGATTAGATCAGTAGGATATAGAAACTACCTTGATCTCGGCGATTGAGTAAAGTCATTCCATCTAATCTCGTAGAGTTAGATATGCTCAATTTTGACCTTATTCTTGGCATGGATTGGTTACGCTCGTTCCAGCCTGCCCACTACAGTCGTCTGCAAAACTAGGTTGTCAAATTTCCCGGTTTTCTAATGAGCCAGTGTTAGAGTGGATGAAGCATTAGTTGATTTTCAATAGTGATTTATTTCCTACTTTAAGTCCCAGGAAAGCTTGTTTCAAAGTTGCATTTACCAACTAGTTGGGGTCAAATTCCGATCACGAGCCTCCGGTCAGTCCAGGTTATTCGTGAGTTCCCTGATGTGTTTCCCGAACTCCTTCGCAGAGTTCCTAAGCGGCGAAAGACTTGATCTGGGCTTTCTCAAAATACTCAGCCATCTCCATCCTACCTTACCGAATGGCTCCAACTAAGCTTAAGAGTTGAAGGGCGGTGAAAGGCCTTCTTAATAAGGGTTTTATTAGACCCAACGTCTCTTCCTAGAGTGCTCCAGTACTATTCGTGCAAAATAAAGATTGTACCCTTAGAATGTACATCGATTATTAGCGAACAAGTCACCGATCAAGCAGGTATCCCCTACCCCAAGTTGATGTCTTGTACGATCGGCTTCAAGATCCCGATTGTTTATCCAAATAAACCTGGTCGTGTTATTAGCTAAGAGTTAGAGAGTGTGACATATAAGCATCTCTCTCAGAACTCGATCTTAAATGGATATCTGGATATGTTCATCATTGTAACATCAACGACATTCTGGTATACTCCGGGGGAATAAAGAGAAGAACATGTAACCACTCAAGAATAGTTCTTCAGACTCGAGCTTAGTACTAAGTTAAGCAAATGCGAATTTTAGTTTGAAGTCTATGAATCTCCTCGGTCACGTGGTCTCCGGGTGAGGTTATTTCCGATGAATCCTCAAGATACCGGGGTGAAGAGCGGCCAAGATTTCACCTCTCCAACCAAAATCGAAGTTTCTTGGGTCCTGGCCGCTTACTACCTACGTTTGTGGAAGGTTTTCCTCTATATCCCCTCTAACTAGGCTGACTCAGAAGAAGGTGAAATTTCAGTGGTAAAAGGGGTATGAAAAGAGTTTTCAGGAATTAAAAACTCAATGCACCTGCTCATTGTTACAAAAAGAAATAGATGGGTGGTTATGTATTGTGATGCTTCGAGTTGGACTCGGTTGCGTTATGGGTACACAAAAATGGCAAAGGTAATGGCTTATGCCTCCAGGCAGCTCAAGATTAATGAAAAGGAGTACCCGACTCATGATTTGGAGTTGTCGGCGAGTGGGATTTGCATTGGCTCATGTTTTACAGCAGCGGGGCTCACGTGGATGTATTCACCCGATCACAAGAGCCTCAAATATGTATTTCAGCTAGAAGACTTCAATCTTCGCCGGTGAAGACTGGTTGGAATTGATGAAGGATTATGACATGAGTGTGTTGTACCACTCGGGCAAAGCCAATGTGGTGGCTGATGACCTAGAAGGTTGTCTATGGGGCGTGGCTACATGTTGAAGAAGGCAAAAGGGAGATGGCAAAGGATATTCCACCCAGGGACTGAATTGGATTTAGGTGTGGTGATTGATTCAGTGAGGGTGGAGTTGTAATGCAAAGTGAGTCAGATTCTTCATTTAGTTGCTGAAGTTAAGTCTAGACAAGATTAAGATCCCATCTTATTTAAGCTTAATGAGCGGTTCTTAGAGAAAAAAGTTGAGGCTTTTTTCTCCAATGGGGAGATGGTATACTCAGTTACTAGGGAAGATTGTGTATAAACGAGCGTTGATGCATTTGAGGCAGAATCTTGTGGAGCCAATTCGGAATCCATCCACCGGGTCTTTCTGACGATGTACCATGATGGCAAGATATTTACGGGTACAGACGACATGAAAAGAGACATCACTAAATTTTGTAGCTAAGTGCCTAAGCACCCGACAAGTCAAAGTAGAACACCGGGAGACCGGGAGATATGACTCGGGATAATAACATACCTACATGAAAGTGGGAAAAATATGGACTTTATAACGGGTCTACTGCGAACTCGTCGGCAGCATGATTCAATCTAGGTGATAGTAGACCGGATGACTATGTTAGCACACTTCCTCCCGGTTAAAGCTACGGGCTCGGTAGGGACTATGCTAGGCTTTATATCAAGAGAGTTGGTCAGACTTCATGGGAATTGCCCTTATCCATTGTTTCAAATAGAGGTACCCGATTTACCTCTTACTTTTGGAAGTCTGAAGGGACTTGTTTTTAGGTCATCTTGAGCACAACTTTCATCCTCGGACAGTTATTTGAGCAAGCTAATAGACCGTAGAAGATAATGTTGAGAGCATGTGTGATCGATTTCAAGGGCAGTTGAGATGATCCCTTTCCTCTCATTAGTTTGCATACCCAACAAAAGCTACCACTCCTATATCCAGAATATCCAGATGGCCTCGTTTGAGGTATTGTATGGAAGGAGGTGTAGATCTCCTAATTGGTGGTTTAAGGTTTGTGAAACTACTCTAATCGGGCCAGACTTTGTTCATGAAGCTACGCAAAAAGTACAACTCATTAGAGAAAGATTAAAAACAGCTCAAAGCCATCATAAATCTTATGCTTTGGTAAGGAGAAGAGAGTTGGAGTTTGTAGTGGATGACTGGGTTTATCTAAAAATTTCCCTCATGAAAGGGGTGATGAGATTTGGGAAGAAAGGAAAACTCTATCCGAGATATATGGGTCCCTACAGAATTCTAAGGTGTACAGAATTCTAAGGTGTATTGGCAATGTAGCCCATGAGCTGGAGTTACCATTAGAGTTGGCATCTGTGCACCCAGTATTCTATGTGTCACTATTGAAGAAGTGCATCGGAGATCCAACTTCAGTTGTGCCATTGGACAGGGTGGGAGTGAAAGATAGTCTCTCGTACGAAGAAGTCCCAGTTCAAATTCTTGACCGTCATGTTCGTAAGCTGAGAAACAAGGTGGCAGCTTCAGTCAAAGTTTTGTGGAGTAATTAGCAGGTTGATGGAGCTACATGGGAGTCGAAGTAGATGTGATGGCTAGATACCCACATTTGTTCTCTACCAGCTCAGTTTCAGTTTAAGGTATCAATTCTTTCCCTAGAACTATATTTAGTTACATGTCCAGTTCATGTGTCCTAGTTTCTTTCATGTAAATGAATATGTGTATGATTAGTGAATTCAGTTCAGACTTGTGATTCAGTTCGGAGGTTGTCATTCCGTTAGTTTTCAGCTTTCATGATCAGTATTTGAATATAATGATTGCGATTCTCTGCTTTCGTGTGTGTTTCCTAACATTCAAGGATAAATATTTCAAAGGGGGAGATATTGTAATGCCCTGACAACCCTAACCAGACCCGGGAGTTCAAACGGATAAAATAAGATTTTCCACACGAGATGAAAGAATGAGTCGTCTTGTGACCCGTGGGGTAGACCATGAGTCGTGAAGTGACTCGTGGGGAAGGGTCTAGACTTGGTTGAAAATTTGGGAAAAGTTTGAGTGACCACAGTTGTGACCATGAGTCATGGTCAACACCATGCACCGTCAAGTGAGTCATGGTTAAGGTGTCACGCCCCAAAACTGGGGTAGGGCGCAACTGGCACTCGATTCATGATTGATCGAGAAGCCGACTATATTACATCTGTAACTATAACACTTAAGCCATCCAGGCCACCTGTCATAATCAACTGAAAAATAAACTGTACCCATAAGGTCTCAACAATATGGGGTAAACAATCGAAATGCATCCAAGGCAATTAGTGTGCTAAACCAAGCAACAGTAAGCCGATGAGGCCACAAACTGAATAACATCGTACATACTAAGTACACAAAGCCTCTAAAGAGTAAACTGACTGATGGTCAGAACAGGGCTCCGACCTACCCATAACCGCATCTCAAAACTCAAGCATAAATAACTAAATCCTAGCTCAAGGAAGAAAGGAGCATACCAACCATCTGTTGATCTCACGAACTGCTACTCAAATGGCCATCCTGACCTCTACCTGCACCTGCGGCACGAATGCAGGTCCC